>JARLTB010000181.1:2395000-2697500 GCA_030141615.1 Unio pictorum
GTGAGAATATAATTTTTTGATGATGACGTTACTTTACAGTTAATGTGGGTTTTTTATGGGGAGCAAGGGTATGACATCGTGAACACCATATGGGAGGCACAGATAATATGCTTTGATTTTTTATGTGGGGAGTAAAGGGTTAAACACGTTTTCACAAATTTTATTACAAATGTGCATTTATGAAATATTATGGATATAGGTTAGAACAATAATTTATAAGAGGGACAGCTTCTTCGTAGAGAGGCAGAATCTTTAAATGCAGCTACGAATTCATACATTCATGATCTGAAGAAGAAAAAAAAAACATGGGGAGCTCTGATTGTTCTATTTGCCCAGGTTCTGACATCAATTCCAACTTGCAACATTCTAAACTTTAAGAATATTATCAGGACTTATTTTACTATATTATCATCTTAGTGAGATTACCAAACATGTTCTCATCACAATCTGACATTTTCATGAGTATGGTAGTCTTCCAATGTTGACATAGACTGTATCAAGACCCGATGCCTTTATAATAGCATCACTGTCAGGAGAGCTGTAACAGTGTCATCGGTAAATTCCTGCTGTGACCTTGTCACATGGTGAGTTGATAAAGTAGCTTTTATTGGCAATAAACTGATATGTCAAGTCTTAACTAAATTACTTCAATTTCAAAACAAATCTTGGGGAGAATCTAATCTAAGAAGCTGAAGCATTTCAGTTCACAACCACATTATAATATACAACAAAGAAAACTAAACCACACATTCTCATGTCAGAACAATTAACCATCTCAATTTTTTTAAGAATTTTCTCTGCACAATTATTTTCAAATCAACTATATTGAAGGCGAATGCACTACTTCTTAGGCTGGGATAATGATCATGTATTATCTGCCACCAATTTACACAAGGTATTAGAGAACCAGTCCTGGTCTTAAGACTACAAATGATTTTTACATCATCTTACACTCATCACAAAATTCTGGTCAAGTCCGAAATGTATCAGTGGTCAGAAGTGAGTTGAAGTTCAGTTTGGGGGCTTGTGGGATTTTGTTTTCTAAAACCTCATAACCATGATTCATTTGAAAGATTTCTGGAAATTTTGTATTTTGTCTATCTTGCAAATATTTTTTAAACCTTTGAATTGTTCAGTACTGATACAGTGGAATGTAGATTCTAAATTCAGGTTTTTGTTTTCTACATAGATGACCCATTTTTGTGGATGTGGTTGTTGCTAAATACCACAAACTTAAAGACCCAATGAAAAAGAATCATAATGATAAATAAATTATGACCCCCACCCCCAAATGGTATATCTTACAATTTAGTTTTATTAAACTGTTTCTGTAAATCTGTGCAAATTTACTCTTAAAAAGAAATTAAGCTATCATCACTGCCCTAAAACTGCATTGAAACAGGCAAAAAAATTCTCTTCCTTGCAGAGAAATGAAACTAAAATATGTTTGCCTTATGTCATTTGAATGTTTTTTTTTTCAATCTGATTATTGAAATGAACCCATTACCGTATGTATATTTAAATTGCATCATAATAGGAATTAAAACTAGTGGTAAACCAAACCCAAACACATATTTGAAAAAGGATTGTGTTACAATTTCTGCTTTAAAGATTAGAATTTTTCATTCACTTTAGCAAATAAACAAATATACTACCAGTAACATTATTTTAAAAAATTCTGATTCAACTGTTTAATTCTTTAAATTACTCTAATATTATTAGATTCTGCTTGAAAGCAGTTTGTGGTCACCTTATCCTCAAATCTTTTTGTATAATCTCCTATTCATAACATTAGGCAAAAGATCAAACAATATTTACCCTTTCAGAGTAACATACCCCAGTATAAGGTACACCCTTTAATGAAGCAGGTATGGTAAAAAAATTCAAAATTTTCCCATTTAACAGAATATAATGTATAAAATACATTAATGTAAGGTGATCTCACCTAAAGGGTGGTATACTTCTGTATGGCTCCCATTAACAACCTTACAATGAGGGAGCAGTGTATACATCATGTCTTATCAATACATAAAATCATGTTCTTAAGCAAGAATAATTAAAAAATTATAAATTAATTTATTAGCTATTGTACAAAAATAAAATAAGAATTCTGTAACAAGTCAAATGTTCAAAATAATGCAGATGCAAGCTAAGTTTTGCAAACCACTTGGAGCAGTATTCCATATGTGCACAAGAAAACAGTTACGGCAATCTACTACTAATAATAATGATGTTATTTAAAGAGGGTGTTACACAATTAGCTAATAATTAATAAATGCCTTGGGGCCCTCATACAAAGAAAAGTATTTATTTTAGCTGCATGTCTGAAGCCACTGGATATATTGGGAAGAAATAAAGTGGACATTAATTTGGCTTTACTCAAACGGATTCAAATAGGTAATATTTTCACCTTGCTAGCTAAAGTATCCTTGCTTTCTTTTTGGATTCATATTAGCCCAAATGCTCTTTTTTAAAGATGTGCCAGCTTTGTTATGTTTTTATCATATGAATTACCCTTTACTGTATTAAAGTAGTCTAAATAGGGTTGTATGTAACTTATAAAATAGTTTTATGTGCCTTTCATGGAGAAAATGTCTTTTCCTACTGAGAAATCAAAAACTTTAACTTTTTTACTGATATGTTTGATGTGTTCAGTCCATGATAGGTTATTATCTACCAAACACCAAGTAGTCTGTCATGACAGACCATTTGCAAATTTCTATCCTTCCATGTCAAACATACTTCATCACTATCAAGATTTGTTCTTTTTGCTGTGTTGAGATTAGTCATATTTTTTGTTTTACCAGTATTTACCACCATGCCATTGCATGTGCACCAGTTGTCCAGTCTGTTTAGGGCATTCTGTAAAGAAATTTTGAGTTCATGCTTTGTGTTTTGGATGTCTGACAATGTTGCATCATCTGCATAGAAATATGTAGTTGATATTGAGTCCCAAAGTAAAAGTGGTAGGTCATTAATAAACAAAATAAATAGTACAAGACCTAGAACTGAGCCTTGTGGTACTCCATATCTAACTGTTCCAGGTTCAGACAAAACATTATTGATAATAAGGTTTTTTAATAGCTTTTTTATCCATACTCGTTATTGTATTTCTCCATACTTTATATTATGCATCGATTCCCATATAATTTGCAGGAAGTATGTTGTTGTTGTTGTAGGGTTTAACGCCATTTTTCAGCACACAATAGGCTATACATGGCAGCCAGTATTATTGGTAGAGGCAAAACCCCGGGAAAACCCCCCGGAAAGAACCACCGACCCACGAGAAGCTACTGGCAAGCTTTCTCATGTAGTAACTACATTAGAGGAATCTTAGACTCAAACTCCTGCAGACTGGTGAGATGGCAGTGATCCTTAATGGATAGTGCTTTAAACCACTCGGCTGCTGGGGGGGGGGGGGGGCTGCAGAAAGTATGTCATTTCATACAGAAAATTGGCCAGGACATACATAATGCATGTCATAAAACCCATGTGTTCAAGCCACCTGTAGGTAGCACATGCACACATACAAGCACCTGCACACAAACTGTTACATGCTTAGGCTCGAATAAACAGTAAGATAGAAAGAGTGAAAATAACAAGCTTGTAAAAACTTAATAAACAATTTATTAAGCACAAATATTTTCCAGAAAAGAAAAATAAACTTACGGTTTTAAGAATCAATTCCAAAATTGATCCAAAAATAATTCAAAATATAATCCACTAGTGTAATTGCAAAAGTCCTGGTAATAAAATGTCCTAATAATTCCCAGTTCAAATCTTAGTGAAGCATCCAAGATGGAAGACGATGTCATGTGATAAAGTCAGTTCTGGTCTTATTAAATTCAATGAGTATAATTATTTTCCTGATAAATAACAAAATAAATCCTCTTGATCCAAATGAATTGAAATAATTTCCAGTAATTTAAAATAACTCAAAACAATACAACTTAATATTCTAACAGCCCAACTTCTACAAAATAGTTCGCACTAAAACATAATTTATATACCTGTATTTACGTAAACAAGGAAGGGGTCACATGATCTTCTAGAATCTTTAGAACAAATTCATGTTCATAAAATCTATTGCACACCGTATGACCCAACTAAAAATAGAAAGATGCTTATAACAAAGCTCCATAATATCCTTGGAATCAACCAATCATTTTAAAAGATTGTTTACAACTCTGAAGCCAGGTCAGAAATGTGGTCAACATCTGGTGTTTATTTGTAAAGTACAGGTCATCTCCCAATGAATGAATCTTAAACTTAAAATGTCAAATTTGAATCTGACAAACAAACAATTAAAATAAAAATAAATGACTTGAAATCAAATATACGTAACACAAAAACGCACAAAAAAATCCATATCCTCCAAGTGGTGGTTCTCCAAACTTAAGCCCTGTTAGCAAGTAAACATGTATTA
This sequence comes from Unio pictorum, assembly GCA_030141615.1. Taxonomy (NCBI): domain Eukaryota; kingdom Metazoa; phylum Mollusca; class Bivalvia; order Unionida; family Unionidae; genus Unio; species Unio pictorum. The sequence goes on from JARLTB010000181.1 coordinate 2,399,427, forward strand.
CCAAAATTAATAATTTGTTTAAAGAAAATTTCTTATATCTTGTTCAATAACAAAGAACATTTCAAGAAACTAAATAATGGCTAACTGACTTTTAAAAATCAGTGTAAAACTGGATGACATCCTATACAAATAAAGTACATGTATAGTAATTGTAAATAATGCATGTGCCTATTGCTTTTTTTTTACACTGGCTGTTTATACTTTTTTGTTAGTACCTTATAAATCAAATCTGTAAGGAAATTTGGAAGGATTGAATACTCTTGTTGTTGTTGCTGTTGTAGGGTTTAACGCCTATTTTCAGCATGCAATAGGCTATACATGGCAGCCAGTATTAATGATGGAGGAAGACTCTGGAATAAAATCTCTGGAAAGAACCACCAACCCATGAGAAGCTACTGGCAAGCCTTCTCACATGCCCACATTTGCCGAAACTGAGACTCTAACCCATTCAGACAAGAGGTGAGATGGAAGTGATCCGTAACAGAGAGCACAATAGACCCTTCGGCTACTAAGGGCCCCTGATTCAATACTCTAATAGAAAACTTAATGTATCATGTGACATAGGCACATGGGAAGATGGAATAGTCAAATCAAACAAAAAATGAACTAAAACGACTCTTTCTCCTACCAGGCTATGTTTGTTAAATCAAAAGTATCAAATGCGTCGTAAGTATATTCATTATACTTAATCCTCGAATGATGACCCTTACAACAAGTTTACACTAAAAAGAATCTAGAAGGCAGTCTGAAATTTCCACAATGCCAGTATGTATATAAACAAAGAAACAAATACCATTATAGATCTGTCATGAAGATTTTCCACCTATGCAACACAATGCACAGAAACAAATAAACCATCCAGTTGTAAGTGAGCATCTCCTTTAATAATAGCTACAAATGATGCCCATTAATGACAAGTACAAAGTTTTTAGTTACACAAGTTTTCCTTCTCTGGGACAGACAAGCATTGATACATTGATTAAGTATTGGCAGTGCCAAGACAACCATGAGTATTGCATATGCCTACCTTGTATTTGATATTCCTTTATGCAGGCACTAGAACCGGGCATGATGGAACTAAACTTACTGAGCATAAACCATATTTTTCTTATTGTCATGACCATGACCCCCTGACCTTTTGGCTTTCTTGTATCCAAAGTGCACACCATCTAAAACATTTGCTCAGAAACATCACTCCATAACACAAGTAAGTCATTCTGCAAGCCATTTTTCATGGAGTCAGTAGACATCTTCACTCCATTTGCATGCATCCAAATAGTTTAGACAAGGTCTGTGATAGAGAATTAAAACGTTATTATGTAGAAACCATTTTCTTCACTCAGTTTGTGGATGTGACCTTTTATCTTTGAACCCAAACTGTACAGGTTTATTCATTCCCTAACTGCATGCCAACAGCAAAGTCTGGTAAAGATTGATGATGTAAAACAGAAGTCATTTTGTGGAAATGAGAAAAGTAACAGCTGGATGGATGTACAGGTAGGTGGCCAATATCATTAAATGTCGGGGGTCCTGAGTGGCCAAGTGGTCTAAAGTGCTGTCCATTACGGATCACTGTCATCTCACCTGTCTGCGTGGGTTCGAATCTAAGATTCGGCTAATGTAGTTATGTGAGAAAGCTTACCAGTAGCTTCTCGTGGATCGGTGGTTCTTTCCTGGGGTTTTCCGGGTTCTTCCTCCACCATTAATACTGGCCGCCATGTATAGCCTATATTGTGCTGAAAAATGTCGTTAAACCATAAAAAAAAATTTAAAAAAAATCATTAAATGTTCAGCCTTTGGAAGGAGTACTAAAAAAACTGCCTAAATGATATCTAGCCATTCTATGTTAAGCCAGATATTGAACAATTTTATGTTAACCCAGATAACAACTCGTCTATTACATACATATCAATATCTAGTTGTACAGTTTAATATGGATAAGATGTGTTATGCTACTGTCTTCAAGGGTTCAGTACAGTGGATTAAGTACAGAAAAATAACATGATGCTTAAGACACTAAAATTACTTAAACCTAGTACAGGTACAAAGGAATAAAGAAAAAACATATTCCGTTAAAATATGTTTATCCCATTCAAGTGCTGTGATATAAATATACCATAATTTGTACATTATAGCAGTCTTGTAGTTAACCTCTAAATAAAGTCATTTTTATGAGCTTCATAATTTTATTTTTAAAAAGTGATAAAGATATTGTAGTTTTATCCATGTGTCCATCCATCGACCATTATCTCTCCTTCAAACCTGCTTGGTAGAATTTCAAAATGTTAGTTTTCGCCTTATGGTGACTATCTATGAGAGAAATGACAATAATGACAGACTCCTGCAATTTGGGACTCTGGGAGTGGGTCAAAGAGAAAATATAGACAAATTTCAATTCCAATAACATTTTCAAATATTTCTCACCTAACTTCATGAAGATGCATCATGTGATTGATCTGATATGGGTTTAGGTAGGGCGAGTGAGAATTGAACATGCGATTTTCAGGTAGCAACTCGTTGCAACTGCTCTAGTTATTCTTATTATAATTATTAATTATTATATCACTCAGATGCAAAGCAAACCTGCCTTGACATAATATAACCTTTAGTGTGTTGCTGTGCTATAAATATCCAAACCAATCAAAATGATAGTAATTCAACTTCTAATACCATTTCAGTTTTCTGTTTTAAATTTTTTTTTTACACTATTATCAACGACACAATTGTAAGGGCCTATGAAATGCAGTACACCTAAGCACATTTTCCTGCAATCTAATGACCTTTTTTGAATGGGACAGTCATAGGTGTGTCCATTTTATAAGCTCCATGATGTCAAATACACAATTCATTGAATGTCATGATTAAAGACATGAAAAAAAAAAATACACCTTTTAAAAACATCTTTAATATTAACAAAATCTTTAGACACTTGGATTTTTATGAGAACGCTTGTCTTTTGACAGTTTTTCACATTTCCCTATATCAATGCTTTTCTTATGTTTCATATCTGAAGGCCAATTAATACCAATGCAACACATTCTTTATTTTGTAGAATTTCCTGCAAAGATAGCCTTGTTATTCAAGTGCATTGTTACCAATGTCACGAGTCAACTTTAGACATCAAGTGCACGTCTATAAAACTTATCCTACTTTTGACTCTTTACAAATCTGACAAAGGAAAATCGCTCCTTCAAAAATAGTTCTAATGCTGAAGGTTGGGTTTATTAGTAGGTGGGTAAATGGATGGGTTAATGGATGAATTTGTTTTTCTGAGGGATTATGTTGCTTTTAATGGCATTTTTAACTATTGGATATATCATGCCATGAAAATAGGAGCAGACGTTCCTTTCCCAAAGACATAATGAAGCAGTTGATCTGGTTTGTTTGATTAGGATTTTTAACGTAGCTTTAACAATTTTTCAGTTATATCGCTACGATGTCTGCAGTGAGGCAGTTTATGGTGTAGTCTAGCACTGGGGCATCATGCCACAGACATGTAGCATGATGTCCCACCCAGTCACATTATCCTGACACCAGGCTGACCAGTCCTAACCCTAACCTCGTAAAGCGGAGCCTCAAGCAAGGCAGCTAGCTGCTAGTACCATTTTTGTAAGTCTTTGGTATGATTCGGCTGGGGATTGAACCCACGACCTCCCGCTTAATTTGGCAGACGCTCTAACCACTAGGCCACCAAAGCGGTTATAGTTGATCTGGGCCAACCAACTGAATGAATAGATGGATGAAAAGAAGAACAGATACATGTAGCTTGACTGTGAGACAGAGACAGCTTATCCCAGGATACCACCATACAAATTGTTCTTCATCTCCAGTAAATATAGTTTTCATCATGGACAGAAAATCCAAAAGTGTGGATTTGTTTCCTTAAACTGACAAATTTTTATCATTTTTGATCTATATATGCCAAGTATTTGAAATTATTAGAAGCCAAGTTGTAATTCACAACATCAAACAATGAAAATGATTTTCATATTCCCCATCTTTAATGGGATGAACATTATCAAGTCACAATGCATTTTTTTTACCAAAGTCTGAGAGGTCAACCTGCAATTGTATCATAGAAATAATCCAGAATGTAATTTGCAAGAATTATAGGATTACATTAACAATATACATGTATATCCAAAGGACATGTATCATGCAAGTCTTAACTGTAGAAAGACTTCTTAATTAGATTACTGTAAGAAAAGAAATAACAGCCAGAAGAGCAAATTTGACATCATTTTCATGGATCAAACAATCCTAAAAACACTATGCTCATTTCTTTTAACCTGATTGGGTTTCTATATTACTATCCATGTCCCATTATGTACCTTAGATAAACCACTATACAATGTCATCTGAACCTATTCAGGAGAGTGTAAAACAAATTGGAATAATTCAAATCACTATTGTTGGGTGCACAGTGGCATCTCCTAAAATAATCAAATTGTGCACATTTATGTTGACCTAACACAGGTAAATAGCTAATGCAGGTTCTAAAGAGAAAATTTTTTGGCTTATTCTACTGTACATACTCACTTTAATATAGAGTCAAACTTTAAACATCAGAATATCTTGATCTGGAAAACATAATGCTCCTACAGATCAGGATATATGTTCTTAACTCAACTGGTTACTACCATGTCAGTGGTTAGAGTATCTGCCTCTGATGTGGGAGGGGTTGGAATCGAATCCTGGCCGAGTAATAACAATGATGTATGAAAAAAATACAAGCAGCTGCCTCAATTGATGCTCAGGTTTACAAGGCTAGTGTTAGGACTGGTCAACCTCAGGTGTCAGGATAATGTGACTGGGTTGTACATGATGCTGCTTCTCTGGCATGATGCCCCAGTGCCAGACATCACTAGAAACTGCCACACTGCAGACATCATACAGATGTGACTAAAATTGTTAAAACTTTTTTAAAAATATTTTAAGAAAACCAGAAACACACTGATCTGGTTTACAGGACATGCAAGAAAGCTAAGCTGCAAAGAAGACTACTACCATCTGTACTCACAAGTTAGTTCCAACTGCAAATTTCATAAATCATAATCTGCCATTGCATAATGTATGGCATTACAGGGTCTATGTTGTCTACAATGCATTGATCCAGATCTGCCAGCATACTATGTAACAGTAGATCTGAGTATATGCATTTTACAGCTGGTTCTGATTTATGAGTACATACAGTTATCTGATGTTTTCATCCTATGCCAATCTTAGATGTCCCATCTTCTGCACAATATCTTTGTCTCTGTACTAGCCTTATGAGCCAAGCTGCAAACAACAAAGATCTTGATCTGCCATAGCATTATGCTCCTGCAGATCAGGGTCTTTGTTATTCATTCTACTGAATACTCCTAACTGTATAGGTCCTGATCTGACAGTCCATTAGGTGATGGTAGATCTGGATCTGTACAGTTTGCAGCTGTACACAATAGAGTATATACGGTAAAGATTACAGAAAGGTATAATTTATTCATGGAGACCACCACTAATATTCACACAGTTTTTCAAATGATCACTGACAGCTCAGTTAAATCTAATGGCACAATTACCAGTCATTACAAATTCCTTGTTCTGGGTGCTGTAGAAATTCACTATTAAGCTGTCTGACATATACAGACAGTATAGTGTCAGTACTGCAAGATAAACTATGTAACAATTGATATTGGGGACCACTGTGTCAACTTGCATGGAGAGAAAAATCGGGAGAAAAATTTCTCTGAAATGAACAATCCCAGTCTAATTTGCTGAGGTCACATGATCAAACTGCTGAATCATTACCCAAAAATGAACTTGATGTTAGGGGAATGGCTACAATAAACACTGTTGCAGGCAAAATAACTCAAGATCCAAAAATGAATTTTGTTTGTGCTTCATGGGCTTGAATAACACCTATTAAACAGTGCATAAATAGGCACAGGAGTCATAAGGACTACAAAATTTTAAGGTCAAAATATGGGATCATTATAGTATGTACATTGTGGGAATTCACTTGTAGCTATGAACATCACTTTCATATTAAAACCAATTCCATCTAAGCTACTACATTAACCATATACACTGACTATACTGTATATCCACAATTTCACTGAACACCAACTATAAAATGCAACAATCATATTTTTGGGAATTTTTGCCTATACGAAGTGATACATTCTGCCTACACTAAGTGATACATTCTGCCTATAATATGTGATACATTCTGCCAATACTAGGCGATACATTATGCCTATACTATGTGACACATTCTGCCTATACTAAGTGAAACATTCTGCCTATACTAAATGATACAATTCTGCCATTAATGTGATACATTCTGCCTATTCTAAGTGATACATTCTGCATATACTAAGTGATACATTCTGCATATACTAAGTGATACATTCTGCCTATACTATGCGATACATTCTGCCTATAAAAATGTGATATTCTGCCTATTCTAAGTGATACATTCTGCCTATACTAAGTGATACATTCTGCCTATAATATGTGACACATTCTGCCTATACTAAGTGATACATTCTGCCTATAATATGTGACACATTCTGCCTATACTAAGTGATACATTCTGCCTATAATATGTGACACATTCTGCCTATACTAAGTGATACATTCTGCCTATAATATGTGACACATTCTGCCTATACTAAGTGATACATTCTGCCTATAATATGTGACACATTCTGCCTATACTAAGTGATACATTCTGCCTATACTAAGTGATACATTCTGCTTTATTACTAAGTAAGAGTAAACACAAGCCATCCACAATATTTGCTCATTATATATAAGACAGGTATTGTGGAAACCATTTTTTATGTGGAAACCATTTTTTATGTGGAAACCATTTTTAATATGACCTTATAACCATTAACTCCAAAAATTGATGCCTGGTCTAATGCAACAAATCCACAAAGCTTGGACTCGGACTAGAGTTATTTTGTTTTTTCCAGTCCACCTTATCATTATTCTGTTTTTTTTTTTCTTCATTCAGTGAATATGACAATGACCTTCGAACATCTGACCTCAAATGAAAAGAAGTGTTATCAGTCTTAACACATTAACTCCTGGAGGTTTTTGCTGCTTTCGCAAGAAATGAGAGTAGGAAACACATTTTGGGGATTTTTTCTGAATATATCCTAATACATCGATTTTCAAGCAATATTCCATTAGCCCAATGCTTAGTTGTGCTAAAAAAAAGTATTCCATTGGCTAGTTTGCTGGCGCATGAGCAGAAGGTGAAAATTCTGACTTTTATTATTTATGCTTACTTATAATTTTCGTATGGAGAAGACTCTTTATTCAAAATGTCCACCTTATCCTACTTTTTGCACAGGTTCACGTGTGTGCACTTTGGACCGGTCTGCTGTAGTCAGAGGCCATAAAGTCTAAAATCTTGGGTTGAAAGAAAAAGGGTCCAAAAACTCTGGTTTTTCCCTCTGTATTTTGTAGTGCAACTAAAATGTCCAGATTATTCGCTATCATTGTAAAGCTACATCTGTCTACCTTTCTATAATACCACCCCACTTTAGTCTATCATGCATGACCTTGACGCTACAGACCTTGGAAGTAGGCTACTACCTCATGCCTCGTAAAGCAGTCGCTAGGGGTTAATGTGTTAAATGTAAGGCATCAAATACAGTTTGGTTAAAGTAATGTGGAAACCAATGCTTTCTTAGTACCAGCAAAAGCTTTACCTTTAAACTGCTGATCCTAAAATTAATAGATGCAAATTTTTTGACTGTCTCAAATGCAAGTCATTTACACAGTTTGTTTTAAGTATCTGAGATACAAGTCAGGTTAACTTCATGGAAAGAGTTTTCCTTCAGACAGTTCTTGTGACACTGACCTTTGACATTCACAGTCAAAAATGCCCGGACCCAAATTCAACCTATCTGAAAAGGTTTTTTTGTTAAATGCAGAAGTATACTTTTTGCACTAAAACAAAACAGGGAACAAATAGACAGCATGAGACATTCTGCATTACTGTGGGCATATAAACATGGCTGGGCCACACTATGACTTGTTTCTTCTTTATCAAACTGTACTGTACTAAATAACAAAGACTCCCTGGTCTTGACAGTGAAAGGACTTTATTTATTGACCAGAATTTACTGAAATTATAGGTCAAATTTTAGTACAATTTCAGCTCTACAAGATTAATGACAGTATTAATGTAGTTTTTATTTCCCTATGCCATTTGACTTTGTAAAAGTGCACAATTTACAGCTTTGTAAAAATGCACTTTCTTGAAGGAAATAACTGATTTTCTTCATTTTTTAAAAAATATTTTCTTGGCAGTGTGGTCTTATTCAAACTGGGTTTAAAGCACAAAGTCATAATGTTTGAAAACTAACATCTTTGAGTGACACACTGATCTGAGATTGCTGATTTTAATGGCTGGCTGAAATGATACCATCATAAAAGAAGAATCAAAAAGGTCAAATTTAAAGGATATAAATGGGGAGACAATGGCAGTTTTACAACAGTGCTGCCAGTGACTACCCCCTCCTAATATATTTCCTGAAAATTATTACTGTCCATATTCACAGAAAAGTCAATAAAGCGTAATGTACTGGAAAATCAGGGTCTGTTTTGTTTCTTTTCTTGATCACTCCTAACAAGCATCACAGATAGAGATCTGTCAGTGCGTTATGATCTGGATCTGTGCCTTATGCACTTGAACTCAACTTTTAAATGACTATATCTATGGTATTAATATTTATATCAACAACTACATAATAAAGAATGTATCCCAAAAACTGAAGTCAATATGATACATCTGGAAAACGACTAGGATTGGCACAGTATTTATTATCAGCAATCTGTTTTATAACTGGTTTCTGACATCATGCCAATTTCCCCGTTAATGTTGGAATGCATAACAGGATACACCTGACCATTGTTATTGTAAAACTAATTGAGGTCAAATAAGAAAATGGGTTGGGATGATGAGACTGATTCAAAAACAGATTTGTTGTATATACTTGCTTACAAATCCGACTGAACTGCAAACAGTATAAACTTAAATCTGCGCTGTCATAATTCATGTGCAGAAATGGGGAATATGTTGTTTGTTCAAATGTGTACTCATAACAAACTGCATATTATTTAACAGACCTGGGACTTTGCAGTTTGCAGTTGTATTCAATTCATAAGTGATAGACAGGGCATAAATGGAGTCAAAGAATACAAGCAAATTTCGACCAGACCAAGGATTATATGTACATGCTATGTACAAATTACTTAAAATTGCATCATAAATTGGCATTCATTACATTAAATGCCAATCATTGCACTAAATTGGCAATCATCACATTAAATTGGCAATCACTGCACTAAACTAGCAGTCATCATAATAAATTGGCATTCATCACATTAAAATTTCCATCTAAGTGATGACTGAAAGCCACGGGTGATACAAGATCAGTGTCAGATTCAAATATTTGCTTCTCGAGTCAAGCTCTTTACACCAACCTATTCCTCTCTGGTGAACAAGAACATGGTATACGATTTCAAATACGAACTGCAACACAAATATCAACAGCAATTAAACAAAAAGCCAGACAAACCTTCTTCTTGTTGTGTACTCCCACAATTCCGAAAGCTATATCCTTCCCAATCAAACATTGCCGCACAACAATTCGACATGATGATGATGAATCTTCTTTTTCAAGAATGCTAATATCCTTGCTTGAAAGTCTACAATTTTGGAGCATTGTTCTTTTATCATTTGTTTTCTCCATTACATTCATATTTTTTAAAGAGCTTTGGTTTCCTGTTTGTTTTCTACGATTTCTATTTTCAGAACCTCTCTGAAGTCTAGAATATTTTGAATCAATAAAAGATGGTAACTGAAAGTTATCTCCCTTGCTTTTCACTGGGAAGGAAACTTCCTGATCTAAGGTTCTCTGCCCATTAAACAAATCTCCTGGCAAAGACTCATATGACGAGTCAGCACTAGAAACCTGTCCATTCAGACCATTGCTAACTTCCACATACTTCTGACCACCATTTCCTACGTTTTGAGGATGCATTTCTTTGGTTTGTTTTTCTTCAATTTTAGTTCCAGAGAGATGAACATATTTATGGGGAACATGACCATGTTCATGTCTTAATTTTGATGTGCTTTGTTCTAGTCTTAATTTTTGTATGCCTAAATTCAGCTGATTTTGTGTTTTTGCTGCATTTGTGGCACTTTCAGGTTGACTCGAATACCCTTTGGTTGCATTAGGAACAACGACAGCAACTTTTGGATGACCAAGAGATCTTGATATATCACTCAAACATTCATCTTTCACTTGTGCACCTTTCTGAAAGAAATTTGTCTTATCATGAGGTAAATTTTGTCTACTGTCACGAGTCCTCACAAAGTCTAATTTAAGTTGTCTTTCTACATCTGGTGCCATAGTTTTACATTTGGCTTTCTCCACTGCCTCATTGTGGAATTCTGGAGAAGTCACACTCGCGTCTTTTTGTGCTACCTTTTTCCTCTCATTAGGAATATCCCTAACTGCTTGAATATGAGCACAATCATTATAAGTTGATCTGTTTGTTATGCATTCTTTGCTTTTGCCTGAATGTTTCACATCTAATAAATCTGTACCTTGATTTGAACTATGCTTCTTGGAAAATATAACTTCATTTATCACCTTTGATTCATTTACTCTGTCCTTGGTTTGTGCTACGGTTTTTTTTGTATGGGTTTCATTATATTTTGAGTTACTAGGCTTACTGTTAGTAGCAAATTTGTTTTCTTCACTAAGAATATCAGCCTGATATGTAATCTTGTTCTTAACTTCACTGTCTGCATATGGTTGGGAAAAACCTGAAATCAATTTTTCATCCTTTACATGGAATGCTTTTTCTCCACTTTTATTATCAAAACTTTTCCAAATGGAGGAATGTGCTGTAGGTTTCTTTTTCCCCAAATAATATGGTTCTACATTAATGTCTCCACCTATGTTACGATCAATTGGATTTTGATTTTTTTCACTAAAAAAGCCATTTGGCTGCTCCGATGATACATCATTAGTTATGCCAGTAAGCGATTTTGATCTTAAGATTAGTATAGGTGATTTAACATGGTCATGGTCCCAACTACTATCTGTTCTTATGCTGTTCTCAGGTAATAAAGTTTTCCCTAATTTTTTACTTTCACGCCTAATAATAACACTGACAGACCTTGTACGAATTGGTACCCGGTTCAAATCTGCAAAGTTTTGTGCCTCAATCTGAACCTCATCTGGACTTGCTGGGGAGATTACCAAATCTGAAACAGTATCCTTTTTTATTTCATTTTTATCTCTTTCTTTAACTGTCATTGGTTTCTTTACGGACTCAGAAAATCCATCAAAATTTACAAACTGCCCCTCTGCTTTCGTCTGAAATCTGCCTGAAATTGATGGAGTCGCCATACAAACCATTTTCTCACTGTGTTCCTTTAGGATCTCCTACTAACCCCAGGAGTACATATAAATAAAAAGACACTTGATCAGTTCTCTTACTCAGTGCACAGAAAACTAGTTTTGATTTCTGTGACATGTGCATCTCTAAAAGAATTCTGCTCCTTTGATTTCTGTGATATTGTTAACCTTCGATTTCTGTGGTAGTGTAATCTTTTGATTTCTGTAGTAGCGTAATCTTTTGATTTCTGTGATATTGTTATCCTTTGATTTCTGTGATATTGTTGTCCTTTGATTTCTGTGATATTGTTATCCTTTGATTTCTGTGGTAGTGTAATCCTTTGATTTCTGTGGTAGTATAATCCTTTTGATTTCTGTGATATCCTTTACTTCTGTGATTTTGTTATCCTTTGATTTCTGTGATATTATCCTTTATTTCTGTGATATTTTTATCCTTTATTTCTGTGATATTGTTATCCTTTGATTTCTGTGGTAGTGTAATCCTTTGATTTCTCTGATATCCTTTATTTCTGTGATATTGTTATCCTTTGATTTCTGTGAAAGTGTTGTCTCGATTTGTTTTATTGTTATCCTTTTTCTTGTAATAAAATTACCCTTTATTTCCATGATATTGTTATACTATATATTGTCATCCTAATTTCTGTGATATTGTTATCCTTTATTTCAGATCTCTTTACTACAAGCATATTAGTCCTGTACTCTACTTTGAATAACAGAACAAAATGTTATCCTGATATGTATATCAATCCCAGCTTAGCTAATTTGTGTTGACACATTTTACTCTATAAAGACTTTATATAGATCAGTCAATGTATGACAGTTGGATAGACATTCCAAGGAACAAAGTTACCCTGCCAATTTCAGAAAATAGCCTCATTAAATATAAACATGTCAAAGTATATCACAGGCTTTAGTTTTCTTTAAGATCCGAGTCCACAAAAAAATATATATATATATGTTACTAATCTGGAAGTACAGAATGTTAATGAAGCATAACTCATAGGTAATGTACCTATGAATAATACGGTAGACTGTCAGGATGATTTATTCACATCAGACTCTAGTCACATGTCAGCTGAAAATTCCATGCCCTAGTTATCTAAATGTATGTAATGTGCAACTTTATAAATGTTAAATAAAGTCACAGAAAAGGATTGCATCAATTTTCTTGCTCCATGTAAGATAAACACCAGCACCTATACAATTGAGTAGATTTTCATAACATAAATTACCATGTTATCTTAAAGCAATACTATAACACAAAATTTTCACAAATTCCACAATTAAGAAGATTAATTAGAAATTCCTGTACAGTAAGAATGCCTTGATAATCCTCCCCACTCTTGCAGATGTCACAGCTATCTCCATATTTAAAGTGAATAAGGTATATAATCCACGTTTTGGTTCACAAAACCTTGAGATCACTCTATGCATAAAGATTCCCTCTGCAGTACACCAAACAATCCAACTTTATGCACTTTACTTTTTCTATATGCTTCACACCAAGGTAAACTTGTAATCTCATACTTCAAATTCTTCAGTAGTTGTCAGCTAGGCTAGGAAAACCACTTCCTAACTTTACCAATCCCAGCTGTGACTTAAACCAACAATTTTATACTAAATCTGTCCACCTCAACAAAGTTCCCATTTTTTAAGGAAAATCATTCCTTGCTCATGTAAAATTTCCCTGATGATGGGATAGTTCACCATGGAATGAACAACAGTACCAGAACCTTGTCTACTATCTACTGTGTCAAATATACACAACCAACTCCAAACTTCTGAGTTCATGCCACTGGGGTCATGTTCAACCAATCAGAAAGTGCTATCTGACACTCTATATTTAGAGCTCTCCAGGTAGAACTTTACTCAATGTTCACAGGTAAAAGGAAAGAATGTGATTTTTTTTTATATTTAAATTCTGTACAGGTAGTCAATTATTGTGGGGTGATGATATCTCACTGCAGACAGCAAATACCATACAGTGTAAGGGTAACTGCATTTTACTGGTTTATAGCTAACCTTTAATGATCTTCATGATGAAGAATGTTTAACACACATGCACATGCACACGCACACACACACACACACACACACATATATATATATATATATATATATATATATATATATATATATATATATATATATATATACACACACACACACACACACACACACAAGCATTTGAGTTGAATGCCATGTTTGAAATGAAAATGCAAATAAACTTGACCTCTCTTGTCAGCTGATGAATATACAGCTATATGCAGTGGTAATGTAAACCATATTTCATGCAGTGGTTATACTGCATGCTTAAAAAAGCTATTATTTGGTTAATCTTGTGAGGCATCTAGTTTGTACTAAACAAAAAAAGAAATGGTGCCCATCTGATGATATAAAAACTATTATCTGGTTCATTTTGTAAGGTGTGCAGTTTAAACTAAATAAAAATGGTGTCCATTTCATACAAAAACTATTATTTGGTTCATTTTGTAAGGTGTAAAGTTTGTACTAAATAGAAATGGTGTCCATCAGAATTATTAAATGGTGTCCATCTTATATAAAAAATTACCATATTTTCATGTATATTAGATGCATCCAATTATAAGACGTACCCATATATAAGATACATGTTTTGACGATTTGTGTAAAAAACATTTTAAATAAGACGACCACAAATATAAGACACACTTGGCCTTGCTATTTGCCGAACTGTGCAAACCCTATATTGACTGCAGATGAGATAGTGTTTATTTTTTTAATAACTTATAATTTATTTACGGTATCGATTTGTGTTTATTACTAATTTGTTAATTACATGTACTATTACATTACCGTATTGTTCCAATAAATTTAATAAAATCTTTTGAATAATTCTGTGTGATGTAAACAAGGCTTCATTGACCATTTTGGCTGGAGTTCAAAGAATTGTTTGAGACAAGGTTGCAACAGTTATCATTTAATCTTATCTTCCTGTAGGCTGCCAATAAAGTTTAATAAAAATCTGTTTGAATAACCTTGTATGTTATTTTGTTCAAATACGTAAATATCCATTTTCAAATCATGTGCACCAAAGCATCTACTTTCCTTTGTCATAAACGCAGATATCTCCAATGTTTCGCTCACTTGCCTTATATAAACAGGGCTTCATTTTGGCTGGAGTTATGACCATTTTGACCATTTTGACCATTATGACCATTTTGGCTGGAGTTCATAGAATTGTTTGAGGCAGGGCCACAATGGTTATTGTTTGATCTTATCTTCCTCTAGGTTGCTATACTGGGGTTAGTATATACCGGTATATAGGGTATATGAAGGATCAATCTCTTGTTATAAATAAATGAGTAATCAATCTCTTGAGCATTCATAAAATTTATAAAATGTTAAGGATGCCGAAGGGAAAATCATATACGATCGATTGCAAATCAGACACCAGCAAGTTTGCCAAGGAGAATGGCAACACAGCTGCTGGAAGAGAATATAGTTGCAGTGAGAAGAATGGCTGTGATTGGAAGTTGGAGGATGAAGAACTTAACAAAATGACTCTAAGGAAAAAAATACTTAAATAAGATGCACTAAGTGTGCTGGGTAAGTAAAATTTTATACGAGACACTTCTGCGAAAATACAGTATTATTTAGTTAATCTTGTAAGGTGTCTATTGGAACTAAATACAAATGATGCTGAGCTCGTACAAATAATTTGTTTTAATTTTATAAGGCCGAAGTGCATACTAATGCTATTATGAAGTATGGTCCCAATACTAAAAGTTAGGTTCTCTTTTTCCTATCATTTGTACTGACATATAACTGAAAAGTGTACACACCAAGATTTGCCATTACATAATGCACCAGCATATCTGGTCTGTGCAATTTGTATTTGCAGTAATCAGCAAAGCAAACAACACAAACTCTGTTTCCAGGCACATTATGCTATGGAAGAGCAGGACATTTGTTGTTTGCAATGCTATGGAAGAGCAGGACATTTGTTGTTTGCAGTTTTACTCTGGAGATGCATTTTCTTTTCCAATGTTATCATCATAAATAAACAAGGTGTCTCTCTCTCTCTCTCTCTCTCTCTCTCTCTCTCTCTCTCTCTCTCTCTCTCTCTCTCTCTCATATAAATTCAATACTAGCGATACATCAGACATGCCACTGGCACATATTATATTGTTGTTGTTTTTGTAGAGTTTAACGACATTTTTCATGATACACTATACATAGCGGCAAGTATTATTGGTGGAGGAAGAACCCGGGAAAACCCACGGAAAGAACCACCGACCCTCAAGAAGCTACTGGCGAGCTTTCTCGCATAACTACATTAGCTGAATCTTAGACTCAAACCCATGCAGACAGATGAGATGGCAGTGATCCGTAATGGAAAGCGCTTTAGACCACTCCGCCACTCTGGGCCACTTCTTTATCACTTGTAAATTCCCAATAATTAACACATGAATGCCTAATCATTTGAATGACTGAAGCAAGAATAATTAACAATCAATACATGCTTTACTTCTGATTTTGTGAATATCAAAAGAAACATGTAAAAACTAGTATACTAATCATTGCACAAAGTGCAAAGTCAATCTGGTTGCATGACTCCATAATTTAAATTTCATCATTTCTTAAAGTATCTGTCTAGAGTCTGCTTCTTTGCTGCAAAGTGTTGCCTTCTAGCAAAAGTCAAGTTGGAGGATTTTAACACTGTCCACATCTTGAGTTTCAAATTGGCTATATCATATTACCGGTATATTAAATTCATACGTGAACTCTTTTCCAAATATAATAAACATTTTGCAAGGTATTTCTTGTACTTAAATTTTAAAAATTTCACGGTACATGTACAAGAAAAACACATGTACATATATTTAAAATTTCAGCAACCATACCCTGATCAATATTATATTCGATATCATAAGAGATCTCTTTCCCAAATTGATAAGAAATTTTTTAATACATTATTTTACATACTTTGAAAAAAAATATTTTTCATGTGTGAATGAATATACAAACTTTCAGTAGCCATACCATGACTGTGTTATATCCAAGTTCACATTATCGAAAGGGTGTGTTATAGCAGTGTTCTACTGCAGTTGATTTGGGGGATATAATAGAAGTCATCTTGGTACTATTTTTAGACCAACAAGGTATCATAAAGAGTCTTCTGGTAAAAATGACTTTACATTTTGGAGGAGTAATGATAAGTATTTCAAGATGGATGCCATTGCCGTTATATTTTACTGACACCATTTCTATTAAATACCAAGAAAGAAAACATCACAAGAAGTTATGACCAGTGATCTAAAAGGAGTAGTGATTTTCAAGATGGCCACTGTAGCAGTCATATAAATCAGACTGGTACCACAGTCATTTATGACCAACTAAAAGTCTTTCAGTGAATACCTTTGCTGATATGACCATTCATACAGAGGATAGTAATAACAAGATTTTCAAGATGGCCACTGTTGCAGGCATAATGTCTGAATGGCAACATTTTGACAAATTAGACATCTTAAGAAACTGTTTAGTATCACCATCAATTCTGGAGGAATAATGATAATATTTTCAAGATGAAAGCTGTGGTGGCCATATTGGTTATCCAATCAAGACCATCATCATTTCAGCCCAACATCATAAAAAGTCTTCTAGTGAAAACATAACAACAATATTACATTTTGTTCCGGAGTGGCAATAACAAGATTTTCAGGATGGTGACCATGCCGGTAATATTGCACATTAGGGCCTAACCGGAAATCGCCTCAGACATTCGCTTCGGCCGAATATCTGGTTTTTCGGAAGTATTCGCCTCGGCAAATAATACAAGCACAAATGGTTACATGTAAAATATTTCAATAAATATCGAATTTTCAAAAAAAAGTAAAAGTTTTTTAATACATAATAATTTTAGTTAATAATAAAAATTTTTTATCTTATAGCCGATATATACTGCATAAGGTACACGAAAAGTTTAAGCTTCGCATACGATAATGAAACAAATGGTACTCTCCGGAGTTGCACCTACTACTCGGTTTGTTCCCGGATCCAGCAAATAGTACATCCAAATACTCGGATTCGGTACTCGGTGAAAATTATCTACTTGGTTAGGCCCTATTGCACATTAGATAGGCACCATTTTCATTTACCCAGCTGTAGATTTTCCATGAAAAACGCTGGAAAATCGTAGCATGGAAAACGCGGGAGTATTTGGACTACTATTCCAGTCTCTGTCCAGGGTAGGCTGGAAAATGCTGGAAAATTCTAGCATGGAAAAGGCTAGAAAATTCTAGCATGGAAAACGCTTAAGTATTTGGACTAATATTCCAGCCTCTGTCCAGGGTAGGCTGGACAATTCTAGCATGGAAAACCCTGGACAACACTAAAATTTTGCTGAAAATTGCTGAATTTTGTAAAATTGAAAACAAGAGATTTTAACAGTGATGCAACTATTATTTGATGATAATTACAAGAGGAACATCATGCAAATTACCCCAAACAAATCCTTTTATGGACAGAGGTGTAACAAAAATTAAGAACTATTATCTTGTCATTGGTATAAATCATTTAATCCCAACTTGATATCACAAACAGTCATTTAATCCCAACTAGGCATCACATGTCATTTAATCCAAACTAGATATCACAAACAGTCATTTAATCCCAACTAGGCATCACATATCATTTAATCCAAACTAGATATCACAAACAGTCAATTAATCCCAACTAGGCATCACATGTCATTTAATCCAAACTAGGCATCACATGTCATTTAATCCAAACTAGATATCACAGTCATTTAATCCCAACTAGGCATCACATGTCATTTAATCCAAACTAGATATCACAAACAGTCATTTAATCCCAACTAGGCATCACATGTCATTTAATCCAAACTAGATATCACAAACAGTCATTTAATCCCAACTAGGCATCACATGTCATTTAATCCAAACTAGATATCACAAACAGTCAATTAATCCCAACTAGGCATCACATGTCATTTAATCCAAACTAGGCATCACATGTCATTTAATCCAAACTAGATATCACAGTCATTTAATCCCAACTAGGCATCACATGTCATTTAATCCAAACTAGATATCACAAACAGTCAATTAATCCCAACTAGGCATCACATGTCATTTAATCCAAACTAGGCATCACATGTCATTTAATCCAAACTAGATATCACAGTCATTTAATCCCAACTAGGCATCACATGTCATTTAATCCAAACTAGATATCACAAACAGTCATTTAATCCCAACTAGGCATCACATATCATTTAATCCAAACTAGATATCACAAACAGTCATTTAATCCCAACTAGGCATCACATCATTTAATCCAAACTAGATATCACAAACAGTCATTTAATCCCAACTATTCATCACAAGTCATTTGGTGAAAAGAGCATAAAGAGTTATCTACTTAAAAGAAGAAGCAACAAGATTTTCTTGATGGCCACTGTGGTGGCCATTTTGGATGTCCAAATGGCATAATTTTTATTTATTTTAGGACCAACTAGAGCATGAGAGAATGTGTGTGTGTGTGTGTGTGTGTGTGTGTGTGTGTGTGTGTGTGTAAAGTTTCATGGCAATCATCCTAGCAGTTTACAAAGAGCAGTGATAACAAACACTTGCTGTTTTGGAGTGACAACAACCAAAGGACAACTGAGATTATCCAAGTATCTTCTGGTCCTTGACAAGAGAGCTAACAGGATCTTCATGCTCAATGCCAGTTTTAGCAGTTCTGAGCTGCTTTCCTCACATCAAACATGCCAAAATTGACAAATGTCCACTCAGCAAGTGACACATTATGCAACTTTTGACCAGAAACAGAGTTATGATTATTCAGGCTGTGCCAGGTAAGATGTATACTGTAAGATTACATTTCCAAACAAATAGGTTCAACTTTTATATGGGGTAAAATTATAGAATGGTTGTCCTCCTATTTGAAAGAGATTTTATCACACTTTAATAGACCTTGACGTCTTTAACTGACTGTAACATATTGGTTTTGTGTTCCTTTGAAAATGTCTGCAATGTGAGACATTGATGCATTAAAACAAACAATAAAATGGAGACTGTATGCATGTATAGCTAAAGGAAAGTTCACAGATAATAGACAATTTAAAAAAAACAAACAAATTCCTGATTTTTTAAATTATTCCAGTTATGTTGTTTTGTTGTTGTTTTAGGGTTTAAAGCCATTTATCAGCACACGATAGGCAATACATGGCAGCCAGTATTAATGGTGGAGGAAAACCCAGGGAAAGAACCACCCACCTACAAGAAGTTCTGGCCAGCTTTCTCACATACCCACATTGGCCGAATCTGAGACTTTAACCCACCCAGACAAGAGGTGAGATGGCAGTGATCCATAATGGAGATTGCTTTAGACCACTCTGGGCCCCTTAATCCAGTAATAATCCAGATTCTACAATGTAGCCTTGTCTAGTATACTGATTAAAATGGCAGGTTCCTCATTATAAAGCACCTAAACATAATACAGCCCTTAATTTAATGCAGATAAATCATGGGTCCAAAACAGCTTTAATTTTGTTTGATTATTACTGCCTGAATTATTTCACTTAGTTTTGGTTAATAGCTAAAGAGAAATAATTGTAGAGCAAAGTTGGCATCATTTAATGCCATTTTAATAATTGTAGAGCAAAGTTGGCATCATTTAATGCCATTTTAGTGCTTTTGAACACTTCTGAGATGCAATTAACATCATGCACTTTTATGGTTCCAAGGAACAGTTTTTTATATCAAGAAATGCACGTTATATAGCAAATTTCGGCATGGAAACTTCTGTGGAGACAATAAACACCATGCAAAGTCAAACAAAATAGGCAATACAATTAGTACCCTACATACTCATTTTAAAGTCAGGTCCTATACAACACAGAAGCATATTTCTTGCCACATTATGCACAAGTAGATCAGGGTCTATCATGTTTGTTCTTCTGATTAATCCTTACAAACTGCAATCACCCAGATATGTTGCTGCCTTATGCATTTGGATCCTATCATTGAGTTTATGTGGTAATTATCTTTTCGAGATTTCAATTCTGCTGCTCCCTAACATACAATCAATTTCCAGCATGTGATATTTTCTATTCCAAAACAATGATTTTCATCCAATCAATGCCTCTCTTGAAATGAACCAGGTGGATTAAGTGCTCATAACTAAAGCACAATAATGTGGGACTGACATCAAGCAACAAAAGACCCCCATTCCACATCTTCCCATCCATCAAATATCAGCTGTGGGGTCATTCTATAATTTCACAGTTGATTATTGGCTGCTGTTATTGACCCTACATGTCTGTGTGCTCTTCTGGCAGCACTCATTGTATACAGGTCAGCTGGAAGCTATATTATACTTCTGTCTGTGTATGATAATAACAGCTCCATTACAATCTGCTGAATGGAGGATAATACTAATTAGTATAAATTAGAGGCCACCTCTTTCAAACTAGGAAGAAAATTAGCATATATTCCACAGCATCTATACAGGCATTGTACTGAACATCTATATTTCTCCAACAATTTTAATCAATGGAATTTCAACTCAATAACCTTTTTTAGATATATTAATTTGATGATAAATTCCATTTATCCTCTTAGATGAAAACATGCTGAGCAACAATTTAAATCTAAATTCATACTGTGAAAACCTTACTGTAAAGGGACATTCAAATGAACAGAAAATATATCTCTTATGGATAGGGGCCCCCTGTAGGCCGAGTATTTGAAGGCTCTTGCCTTCACAGATCACTGATATCTCTGTTAGAATGGGTTCAAGTTTTGGACACTGACATTGTGGGTTATAGCATAACCTGTGTAGATGGGTCTTCCTCCACCAAATATGCTGGCTGCCATGTATAGCCAACTTGTCATGTGCTGAAAAATCAAGAACCAACAATCCTTCACATTTCTGTAAAAGTTGTATACAGTAATGTAACAAGACTGAAGCCAAGAGATTTTTTCATGTTCTCTTACAATGCACAATATTTGACCTCGGCATAAAGGATGCTTGTTGTCGTTGTTGAAACTATACAAGACAACCAGTATTATTGGTGGAGGAAGAACCCCAGAAAACCCGGAAAGAACCACCGACCCGCAAGAAGCTACTTGCAAGCTTTCTCACATACCCCATATTGGCAGAATGTGAGACTTGAACCTACACAGACAGAGGTGAGATGGCAGTGATCCATAATGGAGAGCATTTTAGACCAATGTCCACTTGGGGCCTCCAAATAGAATGCTTGTACAAAAAAACGACAAATTTTTCTTTCACTGAACGTCTTGTACAGACACAAGCCCTTTACAGTCAGAGCTGATTGCATCCTTAGCATAACAACTGACAGCCAAAGTAGATTGTTAATGGTAAGAGACCTGGATTCTAGCCAACCACTAAAAAAATATCCACAGCTTCTGACAGACTAGTTGCTGAAATGCCAATGTGTACTGAAATGTATTCATCCAAGTATCATAATGATGAAACTGTCATAGTGAACCATACATAGACATGGCATTTCTTGTCTAGTAGGTGTGTAAACTTGAGTATGTAATTAAGGATGGCCCATGGCTTTATGATATGAATAAAGAAATGAATGTTTATTGGATGCTAAATGTTGTTTTTTTTTTTTTTTTTAGAGTTTAGATGTTTACAAGCTCAAGTCCATATGGATAGTGTTGTTGTTGTTATTGGATTAATGGTATTCTTAACCACATGTATATAACTGTATATAATAATAATAATAATAATAATAATAATAATAATAATAATAATAATAAGAAGAAGAAGAAGAAGAAGAAGAAGAAGAAGAATGATAATAATAATAATAATAATAATAATAATAATAATAATAATAATAATGCTTTTTTTATAGTGGGTGACTCATTAGTCAAGGACTATTCTCCATTGAGGTCCTCTTATAGACAGCGTAACATTGCACATTATATGAAGATAGCAATAATTACTGTTTATTTTAACATGTTTTGTAATAAAATACCAAATTCTATTATCTATTAGAAACACATACATGCTCATGATATCTCTTCCTACTCTAATATTTTCAGCAGATTTTACATGTAGTGGAAGCTTTTTCCACAGAACTGTAACAGAGTATTGGAAACTCTTTTTAAATTGCTCTGTTTTTGGTTTTGGTGCTAGGTTTCCATGTGATATTGATCTCAACTGGTATTGTGTTGAAAAAGGCTTGAATAATTCCTGAAGATACTCTAGTGCAGTTTCATACTGCCATTTATATAAAAGAACTGCCTAGTGAAAATCTATCCTGTCATATATTGTGAACCATTTAAGTTCTGTAAACAATGCTTCTGAGGGATATGATCAATAAATGCATCTAAAATTAAACGCACTGCTCGTTTCTGAAGTTTATAAATCCTGTCAAGCTCTGATTTAGCAGTTTCCCCACGTTTGAACATTAATCCATTTTTGGAAGAATATATAACATGTAGTATAGATTGCGAGTTTCCATAGGTAAATATTTCTTGATTCTGCAGAGTATGGCAATTTTTGATGACAGTGTTTTACAAATCTTATTAATATGGTCATTCATTAATAAACTCTTATCTATGAACACAACTACAGTCCTTTCATGTTTGACATTTTCTAATGGATGATTATTTATTGCAAGATACAGCTTTAGGTTCCCAGACTTGTGTAGCTTTTGTGATGTCCCCCAAATATACATTTTGTTTTATCTTCATTAATTACCATCCTATTGTGTTGTGCCCAGTTTTGGACTCTAATAAGGTCCGAGTTTAATCCTGTTTGGATAACTTCAGTATCAGAACTAGATATGTACAAGGTTGCATCATCTGCAAACAAAAATGTATTTGTGGATTCATTATTTAATGGATGAATATTGATACAGATAAGGAAGAGGAGAGGGCCCAAAACTGAGCCTTGAGGGACCCCTGAATGAATAGTGTGAATATGAGAGCTAATATTGCCATTGCTTACTTGTTGAGACCTTTGGTTTATGTATGATCTAAACCAGTTGAAAGAAGAATTATTGAATCTGTAACAGTCCAACCTTCGTAGCAGAATTTCATGATCAGCAAGATCAAAAGCTTTCTTGAAGTCAAAGACAACAATCCCAGTCAATACGTATCTATCCATTTCCTTAAGCCAAAGATTAATTTAATTTGTTAAGTTTTGTTTGGCATGAGTGGTACTTTCTAATTCCTGGTTGCGCAATATGGAATAGAGAGTATGTTTCAAAAAATGTATGGACCTGAAATGCAACATGCTTTTCAAATAATTTTGACAATACAGGTAGAATGATATT
Organism: Unio pictorum; assembly: GCA_030141615.1. Taxonomy (NCBI): domain Eukaryota; kingdom Metazoa; phylum Mollusca; class Bivalvia; order Unionida; family Unionidae; genus Unio; species Unio pictorum. The sequence continues at coordinate 2,423,187 of JARLTB010000181.1, forward strand.
GGTCTGTAATTCTCTGGATTCTCTTTTCTCCTTTCTTAAAGATAGGTGTAACCTTTGCACATTTCAATGTTTCTGGAAAATTACCACTCACTAAACTTATTTTTATGATATGCTTTAGTGACTTTGTTATTACTGGTGCAGCAATTTTTAGAATTCATGGACCAATGCCATCCAATCCAGAGGATTTATTAATACATGTATAGCGAAAACATCAGCTTCACTAACATTAGCTATTGAAAAATAATTATCATCAGGAAAATATACCCACAATGTATATATTTGTACATAACTTATGCAGAGCTGTGTTACTGTACATGAAAATGTACAGTGAAACCTGCCTTAACAAACACCTCCATATAAAGCAAACTTCATAGCAGACAAAATATACTAACCCATTTTCTTAACTTCACTATAAGATATTTGGCCTCAACATAAGGGATTGCTAAATTCCATGGATTAATTTCATTTTACTTTATAGCACACATATCAATCTACAGAATTGTTGCACATTTCCTGCAAACTGTTTGTCCCAATCTTGACAATGTGCACATTGACCCTGCCAACCCCACCCTCCATTTCTGTGTTATTTTAATTTGCCTCGAGAGCCAGACAGATCACGTCCACGAACCAGGGGATGTGCACCCCTGGGTTATAAGAGTATAAAACTTGGTCTTACTAAATCAGATGTGCACCTATTTAAAAAAAACCTGCAAACTCAACTTGCTCATTTTCACTTCCTGGAACTCAGAGTGAAATAAAAAAAGAGCCAATAACATTACATCTTATATATTTGGGCTAATTTAGGTTTATTTTTCTAGTACACTGGGAGAATTTCTTTTGGTTAGCAGTCTTATTTGCTAGTACATGGGAGAATTTCTTTTGGTTAGCTGTGTGCTCAGAGCATTTACAATTTCTACCAGTACAATATCAAAATAAGTTTCAGCAACTGTACATGAAAGTAACAGAGGTATTCCAACATTCTCTCCATTGTGCATGTTGCAAATGTAAACAACTTTACCTTACACCTGTCACTTTCTCAGAAGTTACTAATATCTACAGCATGTCCACATTATAGTGTGTGCAGTTAGTCAATGGTTATACACTAAAGTCAAATGATATTAAGAACTCTTAAATTCTATGGTGCAGTCCATGTCCCTGTCACATGTTGTGTCCTTTAAATTTTACCAAAAGGGGACACAGTCCCATGCTCATGGGATCATATGTAAAACATGACAATGTCAAGTAAATCTAGAATTAGATCTATGTTCACCAGTGGTATTAAATTCATTTGCATTGGACTACAGTTTTGATATAAATGTACTACACGCAGGCCATATCAATCATGAACTATGATAAGCATAAATATTGGACATTAACAAGCCACCTGGCCTGTGGACCAGACAATGGAGTCTGGTGGATATGTTTGAGACCACTGATGTACATCATTCCGCAATTGTCAACACCACCTTACCTGAAAGCTATCAAGAGGAAGTAACTGGGCAGCACATCGTTCTTCATAATCTCTACTCCATGAGAAACACTCCTCACTCTCAACAGGAAAAGTGAAAGTCTCCACACTTGGTGTCATCACCAACCTCAGTAAGCGGGATACAATTCTTCTACGTCTCCATACTAGGGTATTCTGTGTATTATCAAAAGAATTACCTGGACCTTCACCAAGGCCATAACGAAAGCTCCTAACTGAATGTCGAGACTGTACTGCAGACATTGCATATGCGTGGGTTATTAATTGAATGCAGAAGTTGATTTGTCACTTACTGCTATTTGTACATCCCACTCACATATAAGAAACTGTACATACCTGTGAATGCATATACACATCACTAAGCAAAATGTGAAGGAGTAATTAGATCAACAGAACCTCTAGGCAATAACCATCAATAAAATGCTTTCCTATTAGTGTTATAATTAATCTCCTGCTGTTAATCTGTGTATCACTTTTCCACTTACAACCCATGACTCAGGTACTTTCAATGTATATGATAAGCAAGGTAAACACGACCAGAATGGAACTGTGCCATGTATCTGGAATATTCTTGGAACACTCCTCATCCAAGAAAAGTAGAAGCAATTAACTCAGCCTCTCCTCACTTTTAGATGCTTAAGATTGTATTTTGGAATAATAGTGATAGCACAGCCCATTGGTAAACACTTTATCAACTTCACAGAACAGACCTACTGGAGGATTAGCAGACAAATCCATTAAATAACATTTTGTAAACTCTGCCTCCACAGCCAGCAGACTCTGAAACAGGTAGATGAGCAGCGACATAGATAATAACTTAGAACTCCGGTTTTTGATCAGGTGGTTTCAAGGACTTAACACTCTTACCATGAACTGTTTTAACCAGCTGCATCTACACCTATAACCATATTCTACTTCCTGTCTTGCTAACCTGCTTTCTTGTTCAAGTCTAGATTAAATACACAAGGCACTGCCAAATAGCACAATTAGTGGTGTAATACTTTGTTATCTGAGGGTATTTAAATAAATCTCAACACTACAAGCATTTAAGCAAAATCATTATATTACATCAGATAGACCCATTTTTCACTGTTAGTATACTGTTTTTATATTTTGTTGCAATGCTATCTGTAATTATTCTAAGCAGTTTCTCTTCTAATGACCTGCATGCATTGTTAAAGGAAAGGTGTAAGAAATACTCTTATGTAAAGAAAGGGTTGGTGGCAGATATTATTTTGATTTAAAACAACCTGAAATAACTTGATTTTACAGTAAATCCTTCAAAAAGCCTAATGTCTATTACTGATATACTCACATACAAGACTAGTCCAAATGCAAGTTACACAGATCCAGATCTGCCATAACATAATGCACTGGTAGATATGGGTCTATGTAGTTTGTTATGAGTAATCAGTAGAACGAACAAGACAGAACTTGATCTGAAGTTGCATTATGCTATGACATATCTGGATCTTTGATGTTTGCAGTTTGACGACTTATAATTGAGTACAGCTTGTAAGCATCTGGATGAGAATGACAATTGTTCTATCTATACAAACAAGTGCAAATATGCCTGTACTGGTAAAAGTATCAAAAAAAGTACACAAACATGCTAACACATGACATGTTGCAAAAACTGCTAGAAGATTCACAGAAAAGAAATTCATCAGTGCGTTTTGATACAATCCTGCAACCAGTAATACCAAGGCCAGACGTGGCCGAGTGGTCTAAAGTGCTCTCTGTTATGGTTCACAACCATCTCACCTCTATCTGTGTGGGTTTAAGTCTCAATTTCTGTCAATGTGGGTATGTAGAAAGCTTTCAAATAGCCTCTTGTGGGTCGGTTGTTCTTTCTGGGTCTTTTCCTGGGTTCTTCCTCTATCATTATTACTGGCTGCCATGTATTGCTGATCTTGTGTTGAAGAGAGAACTGGGACATGTTTGTGTGGTGTATTCAATGTAATGAATCAGTAAATGGCCTAATTAGGTTCTATTAAGAGAGAACTTGGACATGTTTGTGTGGTGTATTCAATGTAATGAATCAGTAAATGGCCTAATTAGGTTCTATTAAGAGAGAACTGGGACATGTTTGTGTGGTGTAGTCAATGTAATGAATCAGTAAATGGCCTAATTAGGTTCTATTAAGTGAGAACTGGGACATGTTTGTGAGGTATAGTCAATGTAATGAATCAGTAAATGGCCTAATTAGGTTCTATTGAAAGAGAACTGGAACATTTTGTGTAGTGAAGTCAATGTAATTAATCAGTAAATGGCCTAATTAGGTTCTATTAAGAAAGAACTGGGACATGTTTGTGTGGTGTAGTCAATGTAATGAATCAGTAAATGGCCTAATTAGGTTCTATTAAATGAGAACTGGGACATTATAATCAATGTAATGAATCAGTAAATGGCCTAATTAGGTTCTATTGAGAGAGAACTGGAACATGTTTGTGTCAATGTAGTTAATCAGTAAATGGCCTAATTAGGGTCACAACTGTATAAAATTAAATTTCACATTCTTGTTAATCATTAGCAATATTTAGTGACCTAGATAAAAATAATGTCTCTAAATTGGTGTAAAATACACTGGTATGCATATTATTTATCATATAGAAGTAATGTTTAACCTTCAAATTATGTACATACACCCCTATCATAGAGTAAAACCTGTTTTCTACATTATACTATTGCTGCAAGGAGCCAAAAGCAGGCTTAATGGAGCACTTTTTGAGTCTAGAAGCCAAAGGCTTAGTGGGGCATTATGGGAGTTTATTATACACCAGAGGCTCAACTGAACCAGAATATTGCAGATCTGGCAGACAATGGTCAAAACTGGAGATGTAGTAGTAATGTAGAATGATGGATGATTTTAGTAATGTCATCAAAATTAGCTCTTATTCTAGAGTAGACCAATGAGTAGATCTACACTTTTTTTCTTATTGTAACATTACTAGGAATGTCAGTTCAAGTCTCAGATTCGGCCAATGTGGGCATGTGAGAAAGCTAATGCCAGTAGTTTCTCATGGGTCAGTGGTTCTTTCTGGGTTTTTCCTCCACCATTAATACTGGCCGCCATGTATAGCCTATCATGTGCTGAAAAATGGCGCTAAATGGTACAAAAACAAAACAAACTAAAAATGTCGAGGAAAAAAAAAAAAAAGAAATGTACTTGGTCTAATTTTTTAAAAAGCTGACACTAGGGTTTTTTTTATATAAATTTGTTTCTATTGAAACCACATCATTTGTGGGAAGGCCACCCTGCTTATAAGTTGAACCAAGCACATCTGAAGAAATATTCCTACCATGTTCTGAATAAAACTTCATCAAAAAAGAAAAGTAAACATGAATAAAATTTTGGCAGAACATTTCCTGATAATAAGTTCACCTAGCTGATATGGAAGCTGTACCATTGCATGTGGCCTGGACAGATTTGAACTTAGAATGCCTTGAGAAATATTCCTAATATAGAAAAAAAAAATGGCTCAGCTATTCTTGAGAATCTGAAAAGGGTTGCAAAGGAAGTCACACCTGAATGCATGGAGTTACTTGAAACAATTTGGGTCAAGCATAAAGCAGCTTATCTACATATTCTATGCAAATAAACTAATAATGCATATAAACTCTAAATGTGTTCAAATTTTGTTGGTCCAAAGTTGCCAGCATACTGTTACAAGCACTGTCAATGTTTTAAGATGGCAATCAATCAATATAAGCAATGCAATTGCAAAATGTTCCAGATGTTCATTGTAATTTTAAGAGATAGTACATAACTGACATTTTAATACTCACAATCATATACAGCCTAAATAGCTTACTATGAATATCAATTAGAAGACCTTATGGCTTTTCTAACACAAATCTGTCTGAAAATAATGTAATGGTGTAACAAATGGAGAAAATGCTGCAAAAAAGGTAGACAACTCTAAAGCAATAGGGTACTAAGAGCATTATCACAACTTTATGAAATTATTCACACATGCACAACTTAGGTTCTGAATCAGCTTTAACTTGGAAAGTGAAATTTGTGTTTCAGCTGAAAAACTAGCTGAATACAGTTGTCCATATAAACAGTTTATCGATGTGTGATGTCACATAACATTGTTTATAAGCTTTACCGATGTATAATATCACATGAAATCACTTATAAACAGAGAAAGCTTTTGTAATATTTCCATGGAGTTTTTCTAATCACTGTAGGAAAGGTTCAATGCTCAGTAACAGTTTATTCCAGCAATAATTTTAAGCAAGGAGCTTTGATATATTGACATATGATTTCTTAATATAGGTGACCTTTAAAGCAGACTCAACTGTATATTAGAAAATAAAATAAAATCTACTGCACCTCAAATAATGCCCTTCATTATAACACAGTTCCTGTTACAAGGCAAGTTACTGGTCAATGAGCTCATTTTATTCATTGTAGTGAAAGTTTTATTTACCATATAAACCAACTCATAGGTCTAACTGCACACTGCATATACCCAGATCTGCCTCACAGGATGTACTGACATATCTGGGTCTGTGCAGTTTGCTTGGAGTAATCAGTGAGACAAACAACATAGATTCTGGTCTGCAGGTGCATAATGCTGTGGCAGACAAAGATCTTAAAGTGTTGTTTGCAGTCTGACTTGGCTTATGAGTATATATATATATATATATATATATATATATATATATATATATATATATATATATATATATATATATATATATATATATATATATATATATATATATATATATATATATATATATATATATATATATATATATCATGAACTTCATTATAAGACATTATCACTTTCAGGCCACATCATTATACAGCAGAACTCTAAGGCTGTATACTCCATCATTGCCTGAGAGTCCCTCTCCCTTAATTTAAACAGAGCATTGCACAATGCATTGGAAAAACTTGTGGTAATGAAGTTGGTTTGTACAGTACAGAGATAGCCTAAATGCCTAAATATCAAACTTCATTTGAGTGATGTGAATGCTTGCAAATTATCTTCAAAGAAACATTTCTTAAGCTGGTTTTATATACCTGCAATTTCCTACAGGCTAATTATTTACACAGCCTGAAAACATTCAGTGATAAAATGCTGAAAGGTGAAGGCAATCATTTTAAAGAAATGCAAATTCATTACAACACTGCTTATGTTCACAACTTGCAGACACCAGTCATACCACTAATTGAAATCAAATATGGAGTGTAAACAACCAACCAGAATGTTAATATTCAAGGACTTAAATAACTAACTTTGGCTCTTCGTTAGCTTGGTATGACTCCAATTTCTTTGCAAAGTGCATATTTAAATTTCAATTGAATCAGGTGAAGTCTAATTGGGATCAATTTATTTACACATAAAGTCACTTTAAAGACTTTTAACATCTGAGAAAGCAAAGAAGGCAAATTTCAACACCAAATGAATGCAATTAAGCTAACTAATAGAAAAAGCATTCTGGACTCCACAATACATGAAAATTATTTACATTCCCCAAATCACTCTCTAATATGGTAAGTCCTATGCTCACTCAGGTACAAAGGAATTCATTGCATGCTGAATAATTTCCCAGAATTTATAAGACTATCTATCAATCAATCAATCATGTGTCACATGTATCTATCTACACACTGATACCTACTTATCCAAGTATCTATGTGCTTACATATCCACCTACCCACACAACCTTTGGGGGCTGAAAGCGAGGCAAAACAGTAGGAAGGTTGGAGAAGGAAAAATGGGCAAAAAAAGATAGAAAAACAACCAGCTTAAAGTTGGAGTGAACTGGAAATAATCAGGTTATGAAACTGTACAAAGCAATGAATTTGATTGTTCACTTGATTCCATGACGAGCCAATTCCATCTTTTTAAACAGATCAGCTATTTATAATATTATATTTGTGTTTTGAAATTTGGTGAAAGATTTATTTAAAAAAGAATTTTATCTTCCTAATGTAATGTCTTATCATAGTTGTTTATTAATTGGTTGGGTTTTAACAATTGATTTAACTGCATTCATTTGAGGCCATGTGTAGTTAATTACTAGCCGTAAATTTTTATCACTGATAGAAATATCTGATTGTTCGAACCAGGAATAATGGACAGTTTCAACTGTAACCATTGTAACAAGAGACTTTGGTTGTTTTAATTTTCTTTTGGAAGGAAGAAAATAGCTTTTTGGGAAGACGTGAAGACGGAAATAGAGACGTACACGTTGGGAAAAAAGAATTGAGAGGTGTATATACATGATACAGTGGACAAGTCTGGATTCAAGTGGAACATCCACGAGGGCAGAGTATCTTGAGAGACAGGAACTTATAGAACAACACTGGACTGAACAGTGAATGTGGTTCGAGAATAACAGGTTATGAAAATCAAACAAAGCATTGACTTCGATTGTGCCACTCGATCCTATGATGATTTTTAACTATCAGTAATAGAACGGCTAATTTGTTTAATTCTATTTCAAAGCTTATTGCAATTCGGTGAAAGTTTATTTCTAAACCGCATGTATTCCTAATGAAAGGAAATTTCATGATTGTGTATGTATTTGATTAAATTGTTTATTTATCTTTATGGGGGCTCGGAGTTGTTTTGTTCAATATACCTGCTAAGGATACCATATACATTCTCTTACTCAAACCGGGCAATTATACCAAGGTCGGTCATCTCTTAGATAACGAGTATTAAAGGGGAGTGGGTTGTAGTATTATTGTAATGTTGTACAATACCCCTTGACAAAGTGGGATGTTACACTGACCCTTTGACAAGTGGGGCTTGTGCAGTATTATACGAATAACACTCATAACCTGCAGAGAGAGAGAGAGAGAGAGAGAGACACACACACACACACACACACACACACACACACACACACACAAAAGCAATGACAATGTTAACAACCTAAATTTAATCATGTACGGTTGTTTTCTGGAACCTATTTTGTGTCTTTTCTAAGAGTAAGAATTCATTAGTACATGTATTGATAACAAAGTAAAGTGCTCGTATCAGCTTAATCGCAACAAATGGAAAAAAAATTCACTCAACCGTCAAAAAGTTTCACTCAGTGTTACAACTTGGGTGAGTAAATTTTCAACCCCCCAAACCCTTATTAATTCCACTTAAAACAACAACAGAAACATGATTAATACACACATCAATTTAATCACGCGGCATCACAAACAAACAAAATACCAGATTCTTGTTTGTCAACAAGACACACACTTTAAATCCCACATAAAGTTACCTGTCTCTCATTTGAGTAATTGACCACAACTTGCTTTGGGTTTACAGGCTACAAGGAAAAGCAAATCCATAAAGATAGAAATCTCTGTAAAATGTCAGCCATCTTCTTTCTAAATTCACTTCTAACATTTAAATGGAGTGTACAAAAAAAAAGACTTAATAACTCCTGCAAATACCATACCTTTAAAATATTGCAATATTGGGCATAATCACAAACCACAGAGTGAATTTGTAGGGTTCAAAAAGACAGAACTGAAGCTGAGGGTTGAAGCATTATGGTCAAAAATATGTCTGGTTTTTGAAAGGTTCTAAGATCAGCAACAACCACCCTTAGTTCTCAAAGACTGTTATTGCTGCTGCCAACATTGACAAAAGATGTGTGGCTGCTGATCATCATCATCATCATCAGTCTATTGACCTAGTGTGGTCGTTGAGGCACTGTGCTGCTGAACATCTGACCAGTTCCCTCCACTTGTTTTGATCATGTGCCAATGCCTGTGTCTCTGCAAAACTTTTCCTAGTCCATTTTTTGATGTTGTCACTCCACTTTTTTCTCTGTCTACTTCGCTGCAAAAACTAATTATATTGAACTGGCATCCCCAAGGGGTCTTGCAGTAAGGCACTAGGTGGAGTTTCTATTATAGCTTCTTTATATAAAAAAAAACTTAAGTATTACTTTATTTTGAACTAAAAAAAGGCATAGTTGAGAAGTACACACAGATATTATTTTTGAAACTGATCAATTAATTACAAGATGCAAAGCACCAACTTATTCCATAATTACAAAAACAGGTAAACTATTTGCTTAGATAATTTATCATCCAAATCTAAACAAAAGGCTGTGCTTGTTGTTATATGATGTACACAGGTGAGATTGAACTCCTCCCCCTTTGTTTTCATGTACCTGAATCTAATGACATTTATGACATGATACAAGTATTACTTTGCATGTAATACAAGATTCATTGGATCTAACACCATTGTAGACAGGTATCGATTGCATCATTTCATTTTTTGAACACCTGCATATTTGCAAGGTCTCCTTCTGACCTGTCAATCTGTTTTTCAGTCAAGTTCTGTCAACAGATAGTTTTCATATGAGGTCATTATCATACATAATTCAATTCCTAGAAATCATTGTCAAACAACCTTGCATCCTTCTCTTGTAACACATATAAGGTGAAATTGATGCATTGAAACAATACCAGATATCAAACAGCCCATGTGTCTTGCAAAATATATAACAAAATTAAAACAAGTTTTTAACTGACAAATGAAGCATAAAACCACATTTAACTGGCATTTTTTCTCTTTCTTGCAATTCCTCTCTATAATAATGCTATGAATGGTTGAGCCACAAGTACCGGTAGTATTTTCTTCAGGACATGTAACTGCATGAATCCCCCTAAATTTAAGGACTTCCTCTAAACAAGAGGCTCAAGACAGACTGATATGGCTCACATAGGTAGTTGACATTATATCCACTTCTGAAAGCCACAATATTATTGCTGGTGTCATGTATCCTCTTTCCAAGACCACACTCACTTTCTCCGAACTAATGGGATCTCTCCCTACCCCTAGGGACTACGTCCTGATTCATAACAAAACCCTTAAAGTACATACCCTTTCCATGTATTATAAAGGAGGTTGATGTGTGCAGTCAGCATTGATTCCAAGACCACAATCACTTTCTCTGAATTAAAGGGATCTCTCCCTGCCCCTAGGGACTAGGTTCTGAGTCATAATAATACCCTTAAAGTACATACCCTTTCCATGTATTATAAAGGAGGTTGACATGAGCAGTCAGCATGGATTCTGGATCTTTCTTAGAGGCAAGACTCTTGGAATCTTAACTTAGAAACTAATGAGACCATACCTGACAATTTACAGACAGCATTGTGTGTGTGTGTGTGTGTGTGTGTGTGTGTGTGTGGTGTGTGTGTGTGTGTGTGTGTGTGTGTGTGTGTGTGTGTGTGTGTGTGTGTGTGTGTGTGTGTGTGCGTGCGTGCGTGCGTGCGTGCATGCGTGCGTGCGTGAGACCATAGAGTGATGTCATATAATTGAGAATACAACAAATTATCTACTTATATAAAACTATTACAAAAAATTACCGCATAGAATGACTTCATAGAAGACAGGGATGTTTTCTTTGAATACATTTCATACACTTGCAAACAAAAAATAGTTGGTGGACTTGGCAATGTTGAAATTCATCATCATACTCATGTATGTGCCAATAATCAAAAATGTACAACATAGACTTTAGGCCTAAATAATAGAAAAACACACCATGTTTCCGTCAATAAAATCTAGTGGACAGTGGAATACAGTTGTAATTATTTGCAGTTTTTGTGTATGTGCCATAACATCAGATGCCATGCCAAAAACAAGAATTTTTACTCCAACACAACCACCCACCAACGTCATGTGTAGAAAAACACAATTTGTTGTAATCATTGGAGGGGAAAAAAATAGTGAGATATTTTTTTACCACCACTATACATATCTGAAGCTTGTTATCTCATAAAACCTCAAATAGTCCTGCTTGTAGCCAACATTCCCTCTAAGCTGCGCACGTGCATAGCTACTCAGGCATCCCCGCACAGCTGAATTGTCAATTTTTGCTGAATTCAACGTTAAATTTTGCTCGTCTCCGTAATGCTTGCGCAGTGCAGCAAGCGCTGCGCGCACATCTACCATTTGCTTAGAGGGAATGTTGCTTGTAGCCTATGTAAAACTACCAACAGGCCAGTTTATGTTTCAGATTATCACAGAGGGAATTAAAAGATAAGATATTTGGAGATAAGCAACTATACCTTTTCACAAATTACTTAAATGGTTGCAAATAACTGACTGTAAATCATGCCAAGTCTTCCCCCATTCCTGATAAAAGCTGAGATGAGATAATGAGCTTTTCAAGATGGCTGACATTATGGCCATAGCAGATCAGTATCGTTTTAAACGGGACCAGCTAGACATCGTATGAAGTCATATAGTGGAAACCCATCCTCATATCACCATCCATGTAGGTGTAGCAATGATAATATTCTCAATACTACTGCTGCTGTGGCCATTTTTAAGTTAAAACCAATACCATTTTCATTTAGACCTAATAGATATCAAAGAGGTCTTTTAGTGAACACCCAATGTTGATATAACCATCCATTCAGGAGGAGTATAAGAGGTCTAATAATCAATACCCTAGGTTTAGATGATATCCATTCCAGTGGAGTAATATGAGGTCTATTAGTGAATAACCAATGTTTAGGTGATATCCATTCAGGAGGAAAAGAGATATATTAGTCATTAGTGAATACCCTATATTTAGGTGATATCCACTCAGGAGTACAAGAGTTATATTGGTGACATAATATCCATTCAGGAGGAGTACAAGAGGTCTATTAGTGAATACCCTATTTTTAAGTGATATCCATTAACAGATGAGAAGCAAGAGGTCCATTAAATACCCCAGGTTGAGATGAGATCCATTCAGGATGAGTAGGGATATGGTCACCTTATTCCAAGCAGCACCATTTTCATATATGACCAACTAGACAATGTGATGAATGTGTGTGTGTGTGTGTGTGTGTGTGGTTTTACATCAATTCTCCAAATAGTTTAGATAAATTAGCAGTAAGACATTTGTGCTAATTGACAGACTGACAGAACAACAGAAAACAGACCTTTCCTTACCTATGTCCGATCAATGACCAGAAAAAACTAAACACGAGTCACTTGTACATTATTTCAACTACTGATAAAACCATGTTTTACATTTTGTACACAGATAAAATCTGACTTAAAAATACATTGATCAGCACCTTGCTTATAATCTTGAATATATAATATCATTCAAGGCATTAATGTGTAATAACTTTTGTTAACATCTCTCAACCCAGTTGGGTTGTTCCAGCAGCAGAGAGGGTGAACCCTACAACGTTTTTAGACAAAATTTGATTGAAATCCTAAAACGAGCCGTCCTATAATCTCATTTAACCAAAAAAAGGGCGAATCCTACAACGTTTTCAGACAAAAAAAATTGATTGAATCCTTAAAACGATCCGTAGGATTTCGTTGAAATCTACGAAATCTCATTTTAACTAAAAAAATGAAAACGAAGATTTTTACGATTTTTTAATCAATTTTGGTCGCAACTTGTTGTCATCCACCCTCTCTGCTGCTTAGTGATTTCATCACTGGGTTAACAAAAAATAATAAAATGATTTGATCCAGTCTTTATGATGAAAGTCCTTAGGACGAAAATCATTTAGGATCTCACAAACAAACTAATCACTAACACCTCTTCTTGTAAATCAATCAGATTATTTGACTGGTCGGTGAGTTTGAAATTAATTCTGGTTAATGAATTATTATGGCATCGCATGTAGACAGGATTAATTGGGTTTTCAATAATTAGGTATCCTGGAGGAGCTGTTGGTGCAAATGAATAGAGAATATATCCTTGCTGAGCTTGATTTGATCGTTCGAGATTAATTTGATAGCTTCCTTCGATAACATCACATACTAAATTGAGCGCAATCACCGATGAAATATTCACGTTGAACGGAGCGATATGTCTACCGCCACCATCTGGGTCATTATTATGTTTGAGGATTTTTATTTCCGGTGATGATGTTTTTTTCCATGCATCATGAATTATTTTAAAACCAACATCGATGGTGTCACTGAGAAGTTTTTTTAGTTCTGGTACGTTATATCCTGGTAGTTTGAATGTGGGGATATCTTCAACGCGGATTTTATAGTCTGATGCAAATTTTGTTCTCGATATGGGGTTTTTATCATCGAGTATTACTTGAATAAGTTGTGAATTAAATTTTTCCATATCGTCGATAATTTTATTGCATGTTTCTACGACGCTGATAAATTCATCTCGGCTGAGAGAGCCGGATTTAAGAGATATTAACAACAGCGATAAATCATTATTCATTGCTGTGAAATTTTTAATGATTTCAGGTTCGTTAACAAAATTATATTGCAATGGTCCACCCTCCGCCCTATGTTCGTATGCTAACCCAAAAAACTCTATAAATAAGTTGTATTTTTTATAACTCTTTATTGGATTTTTAGGTTTTATTCTGTCGGTGATATAATCAGATTTTTGTGGTTCTGGTAAATTAACGGTTTCTCCCCGGGGTGGTAATTCAGGCCATCCTAGTACGGTTCTTATTGAGCTTTGATATATATCTACGACGTATCCTTCTGAGTTTATTTCAATTGCGGATGATAGCGTCGGCTCATGAACTGTTATAGCGATTTTTGATTCTTTTCCAGTAATCGATTTTATTCTACGCGCGAATTCATTATTGATTTGTTCTATTTGGTATGACCCTGTTGGTATCGAAACAACTTTCCAGTCTGGGGTTCCGTCGGGTTTATTCTCATTTGCAAACACTAAAGAATTATTGGGTTGTTGACCACCAAATGATTTTGATCTGATATTAGGCCAACTGTGGTATACTCGTAATTTTGCTAGCGCTATCTCCTTCACTGGGACCGGAGAGGGGAAATTCACACTGAATTCTGGATTCGTTGATGTTATTGATATCATGCTTGTTTGTACTGGGTTCGTGTTCTCCACTATTCGTTGAAGTAATTCCTGCGGTGTCGTCATTGTTATTATACTCATGATTTATTTCTAATTTTGGTATCGAGGAATCATAAATACTGACCATCACTGAGAACTCACAATCTGGTATGGTTGATATTATTGAGATCATTTTGTTTTTTGGGTTCGTGTTTTCTAATTCCATCGATGTTGTCATTGTTATTATATTCATGTTGTCGCTCTAATTTCGATATCGCGGAATCAAAAATACTGACCATCGCTGAGAATTCACTATCTGATATAATTGTATTATCGAGTGACGACGATATCATCAGGGATAACTGCGAATATGCGGTTGATGCAATATGAAATTGAAGTAAGTAATTCTGCAGTTTACTCTGGCTGCATGATGATATCTTTTTTGCTATCCCGGTTGATATACCCCCGATTGTAGCCACCGCAGAAATGCAAATTGGAACTACGACCGGGGCAATCATTATAACCGATGCAAGTATTATTCCGGCGCCAGCGAGAACGCTTGACACCGAGTACACAATAACATCAATTGCGGTGATTCTTCGTCGGTATTTTTTTATTTTTATTTGATACTCCTCAGTGAGGGTTTTGAGTCTATTTTGAAATTCTCTGACCTGATCATAGCGACATTGCGTTGATGAAATCATTTTTATTTTAAAAATACTAGTGTTTTCAATTGTGAAATCCGAACGATTTTCCTTTCAATTTAGTTATTTACTTAAATCCGCTACGAATTCCAAATACCATGATACCGAAATTCTAAACAAATCAATATCAGTAGATGTTATCGTGAACTTTTCAGTTGTATCCTTGTCGATGATCGTTGAAATCGTATTATTGACCCCGGATGAACTCGACGATGAAATATTAAATTGGTCCGTTGTCACTAGTGTTAATCGATAAATACCCTTGACGGTTGCAGTGATATCTAATTTGTTGTCTGTAGGTGTCCAGGCAAATGATCCGTGTTGGATTGTGTACACGACGTTGTTGGTTTTCTCATGAGGAATTTTTGTTTTTTCAATGATTGTTATCATCCTCGAAAAATCACCTTTGACGGCTTCGATGAAGTTTTTCGTCTCATCGATGGATTTTTTAATATCAGGGAGTTTTATTTCAATTTTATCTAACGGGGTTCCAATAAATTTATCAATGATATTTCTACGAAATGATGTAAACTGTTTTCCGTTTTCTTCAATTCTAGATTGAAGTGTTGTTAGTTCCAACACAGAATTTTTCAACTCATTGTCATGGGTATCAATCTTATTGTCGTGGGCGGCAATCCTGTTGTCGTTGTCGGCAATCATGCGGTTGTTGGTGATAATCATCTTGTCATGGGTATCAATCTTATCAGTGATCGTAGACACAAGTGCACCTGGTTTAAGTCGTCCGTCGCTGGAATACAACGCAATAGAGTTTTCAGTGGCGTCGCGCTGCCGTATCAAAATGTCATTCAATGACACATCACTGCTTTTCAATTTACCCTGTTTGTCCTGAAATACAACTATTTCGTTCGGATCAACACTTGTTAAATTCAACGTCTCAGCTATTTCATCTTTGATTAGTTTTTTTACATCCTTGATAGAATCAGGGGGTGCAGTGCCATCGGGTTTGGGTTTCAAAGATCTCCCCCAAATATCAATCATGTTATTGTAAAACTCTTTCTCTCTCTAAAATCGTTTCGATTTCCAGCGATTACTAGTGTATTCATTCACGACAACATGTGGTGGTTTTCCGCTTGGGTTACTCAAGGAGTTAGAAATAGCGTTAAGGACATTTAATACTTCGCTGCCACATATTGGTGGGTCATTCATTTGTTGTGTTGGTAGCGTAGAATACCAAGTCTTCATTGGAAGGGTTTTTATATAACGCAAAAACTCTTTTGGTGGGGCTAATCCATATGAATCAAAATAGACAATCCCACGTGGATCAATAGCGTATGCAACCCAGTGAGTTCCGGGTCCGGTGCTGTTATCTAAATTAATGATTCCGGTTTCAACGCTGTTTGGTTGATGTGGTAATTGATCTTTCATAAAGACACCTCTGAAGTTTTTAATCGCGAGTTTTTTAGCAGCATCGAGTAAATCAAAATTGGACATGGGAACCATCGGTTCGGAAATCGAAGATTTCTGAATTAATAAATCGTTCCTGGTAGTCTTAGACCCTTTCCGCTGTACCACGAATACGGGGTTCCTGGTAGTCTTAGACCCAATCCGTGAACGGATCGTCCCTTTTTTTTATATCCTTTCCCAGTTGCTTTCTGTAGTGCCATTCCTGCTGCAGTACCAACGGCTCCTAACGCTGCCGCTTTAGCCACCGCTGGGGCTGCTGCTGCAATCAATGCTGGTATTGCAGCTAACAACGGGAATATACCGCCTGTTTTAATCATATTTTTGATAGCAGCCGCAGAGAGAGTAATCTGAACACCTTTTTTGGCTGCAAGTGCATCATTGAAATGTTTCACCTGACGAGTTGTCAGCGATAGTTTATTTGCACCACCAGTCATTTGGTTGGGTTTCAACGTGATTGTGGTTCCACATTTTTTAGCTGATTCCGATTGCAATTTTTTTAATTGACCGGGAGTTAACGCAACACTAATAACACTATATGACATTATACATAATAGATTGATTCTAAATCGAGAAAATCGTTTACGATTTCAATTACATGTTTTTGAAAATCAAAGATTTTCTACTGGGGCATCTACCACTCTCATTCTTCCTCCAACACCTTCGAGTAGCATTGATTTATCACTGAGAATAACAGCAACCGCTCTATAATCAGCAATAGCACCACGAGTCACATTAGCTCTAAAATGTATATCAACGACAGATTGTCTCATCAAATCGAGATGTTCCAGTGAGAAGTAATAGATCGGATACAGATTTTTAAAGTCGTATTGTGATATTTGCAAACCAGTATCCACATTTTGGTCGCGTGCCATAAATGACAACAGACGATGATAAACTCGTGCGATATGATTTTCTGTGTAATTAAGTTGTATATCCTCGGATGGTTCCTGTTGGCCGTTTATTCTCAGTGAGACGTCTTTCACACCTAATTGATCAAATATCATATGACTGAAACGTTGATCGCCAACTCGTGCGTTATCCTGTAACGCAATAAATATATGACGTGGCGCAGCAACACCTTGTTTTGATGCTAGGTTCCAAGTGAATAACCCGTTGATATTTGATTGTTTAACATCTGTACTCACGGTTAGCCAACTCAACAACGACTTTCCTCCCTGGTCCATAAATGATAGTAATCGTTCTTCTGCAGTGATTGCTGGAGTCAACACTGGCATCCACAATGATATTTTTGTTAAATTGACTTTACCGGCATCATCATTTATATGTGCTGCAGCTGGGTTTGCTGGAATCCTCCAGATTGCGTCATTATCATCACTCTTTCGTACAAGCGATACTGTATGCTTCGCTCCATAGATAACTTTTCTGACATTTCTACAGAATCCAAATATGTGATGCAGTGGAATCGCGCATGAAAATGATTTACGCGCTCCTTGCAACATTGAAATACGTGTTGCAGCTCCTAGATTGAAATTAACATCGTTGTTTATAATCATATCCTCGGCATCAATATTAGCGGTGCCAGCATTATTCTTTGGTCGTCTTACAACAAATGGATTTCCTCCAGCGGTATTCTTACCATCTTTTGCAAACATCATAGAGGGTCCTGCTGATCTTGTATAATCATCAGAATATCTCGCTAACCCGATTATTGTTGTAGCCACATCAACATCGCGATCTATCGACTCGATTTCTTTTCCATCAATGAGATATCTAGCACTCTCAAATAGCGCCATGATACCATTATTGACAAAACCGACTTGAGTACCAGCTGGATACGGTGCTGGTACAGCAGGAGTATCAGCAGCTGTTACAAGTTCTCCTTCTACTTCAATAAACGCTTCACAGGGTAGAAAGTATTTACTGGTATCATGGACTTGAAGATCAATTCTTGCTCGACTATTTGAGTCTATGGCATGATAGGCGTAATATTGATAATCGCGTACAGAATCATCCTTGCCAACTGGGGCGTCTATATCAAATGCTGGATCACGTGACTGTTTGAACATTTTATTCTATTTATCAGAGTCTAAATCGCGATTTCCCATTTCATCGTCGTAGTTTTTTAAAGCCACTTCCTGCTATCATGTTTGCAATATTGCTTTGGTCGGGGGTTAAAACCATCGACGCTAATTTTTCATCTACTGCGTTATTTATAATTCTACTAACACTTGCAGGCATTTCCGCTGTAGACGGTAACGGTTTTGAAAATCCTTTGGATTTCATCCGTGATTTCACTAATGATGT
Organism: Unio pictorum; assembly: GCA_030141615.1. Classification (NCBI taxonomy): domain Eukaryota; kingdom Metazoa; phylum Mollusca; class Bivalvia; order Unionida; family Unionidae; genus Unio; species Unio pictorum. Next base: position 2,441,859 of record JARLTB010000181.1, read on the forward strand.
TAATTTATTCTTCGCAGTTGAAAACGCTTTTCCAGCAAGATCTCCAACAGCACCAATACCCTTATCACGAATAACATCAATTGCTTTCATTCCTAATTGTTTAGCCAACGGCATCACTTTTGGAGCCATTCTCGCAAATAACCCTAAAATGGTATTACCTAAACCATCTCCGTAGTATGCTCTATAAACCGGAAACCGTGAATTAACTACGTAGACGGGGGTTGGTTTATCATGATTGTAGTGTATGATCATTATTTGAAATCAGAAACAATTTTTCAATTGTAAAACAATTTATCAATTCAGTCACTATGATACCCACTTTCCACTAACTCGCCAATGAAATCTCGATATGTGCTGATATCCATGATACCACCCTGAAATAATCGTCTACAGATATCAGCTGCTTCATTAATTATTTCCGGTGAGTTATTTCCAGCTCGGAACCCTCCTACAAGAACCTCTAATCGTGATATATCACTGAGAACACTACCAGGACATGAAACGCTAGCGTTTCCAACTAGACCACTCCCCAGAAATTTTTTCTCATCGTATGGCTGTCTTATTTGGAGTTGAAATTTTCTTTTGAAGTCTCTGTAGTCCTTCATCCTTCTATCTAAACTCCCAGTATTTATTTCATACACTATATCAGCCCATTCATTATGTGACATTCTATAATCCGAATAATTGTCCGTGAAAAACTTCTCTTGTGAATCATAGCTGTTAGCAGCGAATTCACCTAAATTATCTATATCCTCGTTGAGAATTTGTTGTTTAGCGCTCTCGGTAAATATAATTGATTTAGGTAGTCCGCTAACTAGTTCTTCCTGAAATCCTTTAAATGTTCGTTTCGAAGCGGTTGATATATCCTGAGGAAGTGATTGCAAGGATTTTTTTGTTTGTTTAGTTCTTTTTGCTATTTTTTCTAACACAGGAATAAGACCCTCTTCTTTTCTTTTACCGTCAGGATCATCTCCCAGTATAGCACGCTCTATCCCCTTCGTTGCTGTTGTTACTGGTTTAAACAATTCTTCAGATCCCGCAGCAAAATCAGTCTGAAAACTCTGTCGTTGTTGTAGTTTATTCCGTACAGAGTCACGAATTGGTACAAATCTCTTAATTGCATCTAATCGTTCACGAGCCAATCGGGTTGTTAATGCTTCATTGACCATTATTTGAAATCAGAAACAATTTTTCAATTGCAAAACAATTTTTCAATCCCGACCTAACACCAGTGACAAAGTCACCGTGGAAGTGTTTTAACGGCTCTATCAATGATGGGGAAAGTGACCAAATTGTATATAAAATAATTAATAATGTCACTTTCCCCATTCTATTTTTGATCAATCCGAACCAGCCATCAATTTTTTATTCACTGTTTCTGACATTATCAATCAAAAAATGCTAAAAAAAATTAAAATCTCTATGAGGGGACGGTCACAATCAAATAATGATAAATGGTCGGTCAATCAAATAATGATAAATGGTCATTCAAAATTGTTCATTTTCTTGAATTAACGCCCGTAGGTTTCTAACTTTAGAATTAACCTCCTTTTTCAATTCGTATTCGTACCCCAATTCTTTTCGTATTCGTTCTACGATGGTATACAACGGAGCGAACACACTTACGTCACTGGAAAATGCGAGAGAGTCCTTAATAGAATTCTGAATTCTTTTGATGAGTGCATATTTCTTTGGCAGCATGTATTTATTGTTGTTAACTCCGTATTCTATATCCTGAAAATCAGACATGATTTGATCAGGATTTAACCCATCTGATAGTTCAATATCCCAACCTTTCAATTTTGAAATCTCGGATATGATGCTATTCATGTTTTCAGAATTCATTATTCTATAATAATGATATATTTCTAAATGAAAAATATGACGTATTAGACATAACTAAATTGAATTTTTTGTCCCGTCCCTTTTGAAATAGCCGATCGACAAACCCCCTCTGCAACATATCGTACAGAGGGTCTACAAATATTGAAATACTTGCCGGCTTCATATATTGATTTAAATACTTTTTCTTCGTTAGTTATTGTATTCAAAGATTTCACAGGTCTCGCTTTTTTCGAGTATTTCCCAGTCCCCCCTCGTTTGGTATTTTCACTATGTGTAACAGCCTGCAGATTTGATAAAGAATTGTTCTTCGGATTAGAATCAATATGATCAATAACAAAACCATCTTTGATCAATCCATGGAAACACTCGTACACGAAACGATGATTGTAATATTTCTTCTTTCCAACAGTAAAGAACAAATACCCCATACCATTATCCCACCCAACTGGGTTCTTCAGTCTACGGTTTCTTACAACACCATCACTGGATGCTTCATAATTTGTACTCACAGGGTGCTGTCTGAATTCTTGGGTCATTCTTATACTATACTATTTGTCTAATTCAATGACTGATCCATTGCAGGGGGATTCATTATACATAAATCTTTCATTTAGACACTTGTTTTTAGTATAGCATGAAAGAGTTCAAGAGATTGACTTCGAAAAATGCTGAATTCAATGCTGATAAGGAGTTTAAGAGATTATTAAAAATCAATCCTAGATTTAATCTCGATAGACCCAAAAAACGTATCAAACGTCCAAGAGACGGAAACATGAAAGAGTTTAAGAGATTATTGAAAATCAGTCCTAGATTTAATCTCGATAGACCCAAAAAACGTATCAAACGTCCAAGAGACGGAAACATGAAAGAGTTTAAGAGATTATTGAAAATCAGTCCTAGATTTAATCTCGATAGACCCAAAAAACGTATCAAACGTCCAAGAGACGGAAACATGAAAGAGTTTAAGAGATTATTAAAAATCAATCCTAAATTTAATCTCGATAGACCCAAAAAACGTAACAAATTTAATCTCGATAAACCCAAAATCCTTCGGATTTCAAAAGCGTCCAAGAAATTATCCTGGAAAGATGCTCAATTCAATCTCGATATAGTTTCTAATACACCCAAGAATACAATTCTTGATAAAGCCATGATTAGTAAAATCAGAGATTGTTTCAATGAATTTAAGCGTGATGGAGCATCCTATTGTTGGTCAACATTTCGAATTGATGGTGTTGTTGACGCTACCATGAATGATGAAAAAGCAGCAGTGATAATTTCACGTGTTGGGGAAAAACGGTATTTTTTCCGAATCAAATTCATTATTGAAGTCGATGGCAAATGGATTATTAGGGATAAATTTGAACCAATCCTCAAGAATAAAAAAGCTGTCATTGTGAGTAGAGATTCCAAACCAGGGATTCTAACCGGCATTGACAAACCATACTACGAAAGATCTTATCCCGTAACAGCAATGGTTTATGGGCTATATCCGTTAAATGATAAACCCGATATCGCAAAACTAGCTCCTATGAAATATTCGTCAGGGCTTAATTGTGTAGCAACACGGGTAATGGAGCACTTCACAAATGCATCCCGAGGAAATAAACTAACTGATCTGCGACGTAGGAAAATAACCGAATGGGAACTGACAGTGAAACAGAACGGTGCAAAGATTTCTGATATAGCTAAGTTAGAAACATCATTAAGATTTCCAATAACAGTTATGACGATAACCGGAGAGGTTTTATACGAACCGAAATATAACAAAAATGGAGCACCAATACAGATTATTGATCATAACAAACACGCGTGGACACCTGCGGTAACAGTATTTCCACGAGAACGAACCGTGAAATATATCCCTAAGGAGTTCGTCGGGGATGTTTTCTATGAAGAGAGATTATTTGATGCTATTAATGCGTTGTGTAAGGATGATCCTGTGTCAGTGTGGTTACTTAGAAGTGATGAAGATCCCGAAATAGGATTCGATCAATTTGTAAAACCAAATGGTGAATTATATCGCGTTGAAGAATTAGATAATAGAATGAGAAAAATCGCTAGTGATTTTTCACCGGAGAATTCCCATGAAAAACTACTCACGGATAGTTTTACTATTCCATCAGTGGTAGCTCACTTCGCAAGAGAAAAAAACTCATGGCGTCCAACACGAAGTGATTTTCTCGAGGATGTTAAATTGAGTTGCGTCGAATATTCCCATGGAGGACTGTGGAATACGAAATACTCACGTGATGGTATGATTTCAATTGATATATCCGCGTGTTACCCCGGAAGTTTTCTCGGATATGGGGAATGCGCTGAGTACTTCAAACGATTTGGACACCCCACGCATGAAATGACTCGTGTTGCGATTAATGGACCATTACCTGATTTTGATTTAACCGGATTCGCTCGTGTGATATCATTTGAATTAGCTACAGGGTTACATCCGTGTAGTTATGTTTGGCTCGGTAGACACCTATCTGAAAAGGCCTGGATGCCAATAGTGCTATTGAGATATATGATTGATTGTGGTATGCTAATATCGTTGATCATCGGTGAAGCGATTATATGCTATCGAGCTCAGAAAGAAGTTTGGCTACCACAACCCGATCTAGATCGTATAATCAGCGAACAGCGAAAACAATTCCCTGATTTCAATGAAGAACAAATCATAAATTGGTCTAAGAAGTTATTTGAAATTAAAAAAGAACAAGCAAAAGATTTTGGACGAAGAATAATCGGTAAATTCACTCAAGGTGGACGGTACGACAACGCAAAATATTCTTCGCGGTTAATCACAGATGTCGCTGAATACGATTTTATTGTAGCGGATTTAATGAAACAGGGAAAACTTGTATCCCGTAAGGATGCTTTTCTATCCAATGGTGAGAAAATGGGTACGGTTGTTACCTACTGTGATGGACATAATTCCCAGTATACACATTTGAGAAGTTCAATGCTAGCCTATGCTTCTATTAATCTATTTTCGATGATAAATAGATTTCCTAATACCGCGGTTAGAGTGGCCACTGATTCGATGTATATACACAATAAGTACAAATCAGCTGTAGCTAAATTCACAGATCCCGAAGAAAATTGGGGGCGTTGGCGATTTAAAAAGGAGATGCTACATGAGTATTGTGAATCCGCAGACGTTGCCATGGATGATAAATATCTTTGTTGTAACCGTATTGAAAATCAATCAGAATTTTCTAATGCACCACCGGTATCTGATCCAATCTGTAGATATAAAACAGTTTATTTAAACGGTTGTGGTGGGTCAGGAAAGACAACTCGTGCAATTGAATTATTTCGTCGTGGTGGAAATACTTGTATTTCTACTAACATGATTGTGCTAACACCGACTCACAGACTCGCCAGAGAGATGATACAGCGAGGGGTAAATGCCTGTACTTACCATAGTTTCTTTCGATGGAAGGGTGACAAATGGACTCCTGAGCGTATGGGTGATAAATTCATTCCTGAAATCATAATTTGGGATGAAATATGCACAGTGTCATTAGATGTATTACAAATATTTCTCGAGTGGTTGTTAAACAAAAACACAAAAGTCGTCATGTGCGGTGATCACGGCCAACCACCACCATTTGTCGGTGCATCTCCACATGAATGGCTAAGGGGTTTTGTAGACTACTATGAAGAAATCACCACTGATTATAGATCACTTGATGAACGATTACGCGAGTTCAAAGCGCTAATTAGATTACAACCGGATAGAATCCAGTGCGAAATAGCGCGTGAAGTGATTTCAGAAACTCAAATAAACGATTTCTGGGAAACATGGAAACCAAATGATTTGATAATTGCAAGTAGAAAAATAGTCAGGGATACACTTCAGATGAAGTTATTTGAATTGCATAAACAAAAATTTGCAACTCTTCCAGTGCCGTTGTGTTATAGGCCATCGGATACACGAAAACAGAATATTGAAGTTGATATTCCAGGACAGAGTGAAAAGCAGATTCTCGTGTTAAATGATATTGTGCTGGTTGATATCAATGTCGTTGAAGATGCATTGCGTGCTAATAAATCCCCGTGGACTCTAGGATACGCAGCAACAATACACTCTTCACAGGGATTGACTATATCGGATACAATTGTTTGGATGGTGGATAATCACATCGAATGGTCGAATTTAGTCTATCTCGCAGTATCCAGAGTACGAAAAATAAATCAACTTCGAAGAGTTGTTTTCGATGATAATGACACAACAATAAGTGATATTGATGTTAGCATCATTAATAAAAAACTCTCCGGTTACAAACAACAGGACAAAAAAAAACAACGAGAATTTGATATTGATGCTAAATTAATAATAGCTTTGAAGAAACAACAGAATAATCACTGCGCGAGTTGCAATTGTATAATGCGTTGGCAGTATTCGGATAAGGATCCTCGCCAATTCACCGTAGACAGAAAAAATAACAATCTCGGTCATGTCAGAAATAATGTGATGTTGACTTGTCTTGAGTGCAATAGACGCAACGGTGCTAGTTAAGACCATGCGGTGGCAATTGAGTATCCTCGGGTATCACTTGTAATTGTTGTCGAGTAAAACCCCGCTGAGGGGCAGTTGAATCCAGTTTATAGATTGCTGGTCTACCCGTAGATCGTGTTATACTAGATATCTTATGCGTAGTGACGCTCCAAATAGGATCAGTAGCCCTTTTTCTACCCCCTTCAAGCTCTCCTGGTTCGTATAAATACCTCACAATGACATTACTACCAAGAATTGGTTCTTTGAAATCTTTTTGTGGTTGTACGGGTATTGACTTCTTTTAAATCGCGTTGATAGGTTTCATGTTGATTGTTCTAGTAATCTCGTTATTCAGTGCAGTAATCACAGCTGGTAATCTTTTAACCCATTCACGGGATCGCTTTTCTTGAATGAATTCTTTTGCGTATTGATATCCAAATAACCGCTCAGCAATCGTCCGATTAAATCGTTCTACAATGGCCTGATCGCGATGTAGCGCAGTATGCCCTCGTCGTATGGTGACATTATGATGTTTCATTGTAGATAATACTGCACCCTGAAATTCCTTACCAGGATCAACCTGCAATAGATTTGGCCAGTGCAGAGGACCTCGTCGATAAATCCTCTCAAATGCAGAAGCAACTTCAGTGGCTGATTTTGTTTTTAACGGTTCTGCTTCTTTGTATCGACTTGCAATATCAACTACGGTTAGCGCGTATTTGTAACCACGATCATGAGGTAAAAATAATATATCAGCCTGATGAACTTCATTAGGAGCGGTCACATCAAAATGCGAGAATTGAATTTGTTTAGGCGGTGGTAGATAAATTTGCCATAGTGCCTGTTTGGATAACCAATTAGCCGCAGTGGTTTTTTTCACTTTTGCAGCGCTAGCGAGTTTATGGACTGCTGATTTACCCCTCCAGTATCCTCTTGGGGAATAATAAATTGATTCCATATTATTAATTACCGGCACCTAACATCAATTTGCTTTTCATAGCCGATTTTATCAAAAATGAAGCCAATTTTTCTTTGAAGGATTTATCAGGAATAGCATTTAACGCATGAATTAATTTCACATCTGCTAGATGCCTGTGTTGCAAATTGCTGCTTTTATAAGCAACATCATGAAGGTGACAGGCCTTATCAATGGCGTTTATTGGTTCTTCACCGGGGTTGGGTTGATTTTGATTATTGAGTCTGATATCAAGTCTGGTTCCCGGTCCACAGTAGCTATATCCGGGAAGGTGCTTTTCTCCGGGGTACTTTGCCCATGGGGTTCCAGGGAGCTTTGCCAATTTGGCTGCGATATCACCTCCTCGTTTTTTTTTAAATCAGATTTCATAGACACAAATCTAAATTTCTTTGTACCACATTGCATGCATTTACCAGAAAGCGCTGATCGGTTATTTTTAGTTGTAACTGTCGTCACATCATCTGTGCCAGTACGCGTTTTGCACTTCACACAATATAGATCCATAATTTATGTATAGAGATATGGATATAATTGATTTTTCAGCGACTAAAAGAAGAGAACCGGTTAAGCATCATGCAGCGCTACCAAACTCTATCCGGATGATTATAATCGGGCCATCTGGATCCGGTAAAACGCAATTGTTGCTCAATTTAATAATGAGATGGATGAAATGGGATAAGTTGTATTTAATTGCCCCTAGCGTAGATGATCAACGATGTTATGAAGTGCTAAAAGATTTTAACGACAGCGCGGTAGAAAAATCCGGAGAGGGTATTATTGAGTTTATAACCGATATCGATGAAGCACCGAGCATTGATGATATTGATGGAGATATTAACAATTTAGTCGTATACGACGATATAATGTTGGATAAACAAAAAAATCCTGCTAGAATATTTTCCCGTGGGCGTCACAAAAACACTGACGTGATATATGTCACTCAACGCTACACTCAGGTTCCAAAAGTCATCAGAGATAACTGCAATATTCTTTCTGTATTCAACGGCGTTGATACACATACGCTACGAAATATTTGGCAGACATGGTGTTCTGATATGGACTTCAATCAATTTCGAGATTTCTTTAGTCATGCTCAGTCAAAACCACACGGATTCGCAACAATAAATTTGCATGATCCTCGGACACGATATCGTATCGGACTGGATCAAATATTCGGTTAAAATCATTTTATTATTTTTTGTTAACCCAGTGATGAAATCACTAAGCAGCAGAGAGGGTGGATGACAACAAGTTGCGACCAAAATTAATTAAAAAATCGTAAAAATCTTCGTTTTCATTTTTTTAGTTAAAATGAGATTTCGTAGATTTCAACGAAATCCTACGGATCGTTTTAAGGATTCAATCAATTTTTTTTGTCTGAAAACGTTGTAGGATTCGCCCTTTTTTTGGTTGAAATGAGATTATAGGACGGCTCGTTTTAGGATTTCAATCAAATTTTGTCTAAAAACGTTGTAGGGTTCACCCTCTCTGCTGCTGTTCCACAACAGTGCTCAAAACACTTAACAGGGTAACAACCAAACTGTCAGCCAGCCAATTAAGTAATCTATTAATTGATGATTATCTAGGACCATCTTACAATTGATTTTCCTTTATCTGAATTGAATGCCCCAAAGGATAGTTTTATATCAGCACTATTCAGGATTGCTGTGTATACAGTCAAGCTTGTTTGCTGTTTATAAAGCTCCAGGGCCTGGATATATATATATATATATATATATATATATATATATATATATATATATATATATATATATATATATATATATATATATATATATATCATGGTATGAAAGAAAGTAAGAAATTCTTATCCAACAGATAAATGTAAAAGATTTTATTTCATCCCTGGTCACACTCTGTAAGTTGTACTTTATATTCTATCCATGTAAGCATTTTTGTTATTAATGGATACTGCCAAAAGTAATGAAAGATACCTATGCTGTGAAGACTGCTCAATGATTTCTAAGTAATCTGGGTAATCACTACTATTGTTATTTTCTGATCAACTGGTAAATGAAACTTAAACACAATTCACAAAATATAGCAGGATGTGATACTGAACAAAAACTGCTATCTCTTTATCAATGTACTCCACATTATTCATAATGTTACTTTTTTTTTATTAAAAAAAAACCTTTGAAATTATTCAATTATCATTCTTTTGGAAAAACGGTCTCAGGAATAACACATATGCAAAATTGATATAATTGGTTAATTTTGCAAGTAAAATCAACATAAGATTTCAACAAATCTAAAAGAATTTTCTTGTTCCATATGTATACATATTTACAGTATTACTATGAACCACATCATTCAATTAAATTCCAACATTTATACAATTTTATCACAAATTATGTAAGGAAAAAAAATTCAATAACATATTTTCACAAAATAGTCTGTATTTTTATTACACAATGGATAATTGTTATGATTTAATCTTGCCAATTCACTAAAATTTCCAAAATGACAAAATACAAATCCCCAAAACTGATAAAACCTGATATGCAACAACTGTCACACAATAGGATTTTTATTTTGTTTATTTCAAAATATTGTTTTCGAAACATAATAAAGAATCCAACAAAAAGTACAGAATTCAAGAATAAATATGAAAATAATGAAATCACAGATTAATTATGGGCCATTTTCTTCTGAGAATGATTTTGACTGTTCATTTTAACATTTTCCATCAAATTCTAACACAATGTTTATTAAAATGGGAAAAAGTTAAAGACCACCTCCTCCAACAGATTCTTCAACATGTAAAGTTAAGATTTCCTCTCTGAACAGTGACATGCCTCCTCTTGAACAGCATATGCCAAACGAATTAATGTTCAAATAACCATATCTCAGACTGATATGATTGATTCCAAATGAATTAATTTTTAAATATTCAGATCTCAGACTGATATGACTGATGCCAAATGAATTAATTTTCAAATAACCATATCTCAGACTGATATGACTGATTCCAAATGAATTAATTTTTAAATATTCAGATCTCAGACTGATATGACTGATTCCAAATGAATTAATTTTCAAATAACCATATCTCAGACTCATATGACTGATTCCAAATGAATTAATTTTTAAATATTCAGATCTCAAACTGATATGACTGATGCCAAATGAATTAATTTTTAAATATTCATATCTCAAACTGATATGATTGATGCCAAATGAATACATTTAATGTTGAATGCATTTTGTTACAACTTTGAATTTGCTGATCAATTAATATGAGTATTGCAATTTTGTTGTTGCTAATTAAATTATTGCTTTATTATTGAACAATACTACTTTTACCGATTGCTATTGTGCATCCCTATTCACTCATATGTCACATGTAAAACCAATCCCAAACAAAAAATACATGACGACTTTTAAGTAATGTGCAAATAACCCGACATCAAATTTGAATTGACTTGTTCATGTCGTCATTCTTAAAAAATAAACAAAAAATTTTTTCGAAAGACTTTCCATTGCTTTGAATAATCACTATAGTCCTGTTGGGGGGATGGGTGGTAATTATTCAATCTCATTTAACATTTCATTTGGTCTTTACTGCTCAGAAAGAATACAGGCAATGCAACTAAAGGATTTTATATATGGTGTTCTTGTAAACGTTTTTCTGATTATGGTCAGTTATTGGATGACTTAACGTTTAAAATAGATTAGGTATCACTGAGTATCAAGCTTTGCTCTTCCTCAAGTTTTAGTTCAATAGTTTTATTCAATATTACCCCAAATTTTTTAAAATTCTATTTAAAAACAGTTTTTAGATATTTAATAAAAACTATATTTGACTGTGAAAGGAACCAGTGGTGACAATTTGCAAGAGAGACAACTCTAAATACCTTACAAGAATGTAGTGATGTAATTGCCTCCCTTGGTATACTAAAAGTAAAGATGTACATTTCTCAACAGAATCTAAAGTATATTTATGAATCAGAATTGCTTCAAGATGGATACCATAAATAATAAACTTAATGTATATTAATAAAAATAAATGTAGTATATAACAACATAATGGTTTTCAGTTTTCAAATACACAAATTATCTGTCAAAATTTACTCGACCCAAGTTATCCCATTGGGTCAGCAGCAACATATTTAAGATGTTAAAACTCTTCTGCTTTTTTTGTTTTTGTGACCTACCTTAAATGACTGCATCTGGTGACTATGATATGTCAGCAATTAACATTGCATACTTCTAATGATGTGTTGAATAAACTGCAAAAGAGCAGCATATATGATTCTAGATAATGTCTGTGTACCATCCCCACAAATGTTTAAAGAATTAAATAGCCCACTGTCAAACACAGAATCCCATGCCACAAACTTATTAATGTATTCAAGTCCATTCATAACTTGTCCCCTGAATAAATAACTCGAGTCTTTATTTGGATTACTGGTACCATTTAATTTAATTTAAGATACACTGAACATTTAGGAACTTTTTCTCTGCAGGTCAAAATCCAACTCCTCCTTTTCAGATGTGTCATTACAGAATTAGAAACTGGCTAATTTAAAAATGTATGAGTCAATATGGAAAGGTTAAAAAAATGCTGCTAAAAGTATCTTCATGAACAACAATCTATTTAAAAAAAGTTCTAATTCTTTAGTTGTGTTTTTTGTGTGTGTGTGTGTGTGACTGTCTGTGTGCGTCAGAGTGAGTACAACAGAGAGATTAAAAGCAATGTCAAAAATGTAAAAGAGAGAAAAAGAGCTAGAGTTTTTGGAAAACTTTGCTTTTCTATTTGGTAATGGTTGACTATTTTAATGGGGGGGTGTTGTCGTCTTTCTGAAAGATAATATCGATGACTGGTTTTTGTACCACTAACAGTATTAAACCTCTTAAATAAATTCTTCTGCTTCTTCAGTTATTTCATTATTATTATCATCATTATCATTATTATTATTATTATTATTATTATTATTATTATTATTATATATGAAAAGAGCTGTACAGTGGAAAGCTTAATTTTAAGCTTAAAAGGACAACTTTAGGATGAAAATGGTAATTATGAAGAAAATATTACTTAAAAATGGTTAATGACTACTTTTTACTAAAGCCAGATGCAGGAATGGAAAAATACTACATTGCATTGCAGTATTTTCTACTATACACATGTACTTGATAAACAAACATGTCTGTAAAAGGCAAAATTTTGCAACTACATGAGAAACTTAAATCCATGTTTCCTCTGACCTTTCCCATCTTCTTTTAGATAATTTGCCGTTTATGTTGGGATAAGAGTGCATTGTGAATCAATGTGATGAGATTTACCAGAACTGTGTGGTGTCATCATAGGTTAGCATACACTGAGCCTAGCAAATTTAAATAACATTGCATTAATCTCTACCTACATGAGATCAACATATGATTTATCTCCTCAGAAATTGTGAGATGAAACTAATATGTTGAAAAAGTTTGACCTGGTGCTGTTCACTTTCCATTGCTAATCATGTAAGTACCCAAATCTCACAGCCTTATGTCCATGACGCTATTCATTCCATACATGTACCAGCAACAAAAAAAATCTCACAGCCTTATGTCCATGTCGAACTTCATATCATACCAATACAAACCCCAAATCTCACAGCCTTATGTCCATGTCGAACTTCATATCATACCAATACAAACCCCAAATCTCACAGCCTTATGTCCATGTCGAACTTCATATCATACCAATACAAACCCCAGATCTCACAGCCTTATGTCCATGATGATATTCATATCATACCAATAAAAAAACCAAATCTCACAGCATTATGTCCATGATGATATTCATATCATACCAATACAAATCCCAGATCTCACAGCCTTATGTCCATGACGCTATTCATATCATACCAACAAAAAACCCAAATCTCACAGCCTTATGTCCATGATGATATTCATATCATACCAACAAAAAACCCAAATCTCACAGCCTTATGTCCATGATGATATTCATATCATACCAATACAAATCCCAGATCTCACAGCCTTATGTCCATGATGATATTCATATCATACCAACAAAAAACCCAAATCTCACAGCCTTATGTCCATGATGATATTCATATCATACCAATACAAATCCCAGATCTCACAGCCTTATGTCCATGATGATATTCATATCATACCAACAAAAAAAACCCAAATCTCACAGCCTTATGTCCATGATGATATTCATATCATACCAACATAAATCCCAAATCTCACAGCCTTATGTCCATGATGATATTCATATCATACCAACAAAAAACCCAAATCTCACAGCCTTATGTCCATGATGATATTCATATCATACCAACAAAAATCCCAAATCTCACAGCCTTATGTCCATGATGATATTCATATCATACCAATACAAATCCCAAATCTCACAGCCTTATGTCCATGATAATATTCATATCATACCAATACAAATCCCAAATCTCACAGCCTTATGTCCATGATGATATTCATATCATACCAATACAAATCCCAGATCTCACAGCCTTATGTCCATGATGATATTCATATCATACCAACAAAAACCCCAAATCTCACAGCCTTATGTCCATGATGATATTCATATCATACCAATACAAATCCCAAATCTCACAGCCTTATGTCCATGATGATATTCATATCATACCAATACAAATCCCAAATCTCACAGCCTTATGTCCATGATGATATTCATATCATACCAACAAAAATCCCAAATCTCACAGCCTTATGTCCATGATGATATTCATATCATACCAATACAAATCCCAAATCTCACAGCCTTATGTCCATGATGATATTCATATCATACCAACAAAAACCCCAAATCTCACAGCCTTATGTCCATGATGATATTCATATCATACCAATACAAATCCCAAATCTCACAGCCTTATGTCCATGATAATATTCATATCATACCAATACAAATCCCAAATCTCACAGCCTTATGTCCATGATGATATTCATATCATACCAATACAAATCCCAGATCTCACAGCCTTATGTCCATGATGATATTCATATCATACCAACAAAAACCCCAAATCTCACAGCCTTATGTCCATGATGATATTCATATCATACCAATACAAATCCCAAATCTCACAGCCTTATGTCCATGATGATATTCATATCATACCAACATAAATCCCAAATCTCACAGCCTTATGTCCATGATGATATTCATATCATACCAACAAAAAAAACCCAAATCTCACAGCCTTATGTCCATGATGATATTCATATCATACCAATACAAATCCCAAATCTCACAGCCTTATGTCCATGATGATATTCATATCATACCAACAAAAACCCCAAATCTCACAGCCTTATGTCCATGATGATATTCATATCATACCAATACAAATCCCAAATCTCACAGCCTTATGTCCATGATAATATTCATATCATACCAATACAAATCCCAAATCTCACAGCCTTATGTCCATGATGATATTCATATCATACCAATACAAATCCCAGATCTCACAGCCTTATGTCCATGATGATATTCATATCATACCAACAAAAAACCCAAGTCTCACAGCCTTATGTCCATGATGATATTCATATCATACCAATACAAATCCCAAATCTCACAGCCTTATGTCCATGATGATATTCATATCATACCAACAAAAACCCCAAATCTCACAGCCTTATGTCCATGATAATATTCATATCATACCGATACAAATCCCAAATCTCACAGCCTTATGTCCATGATGATATTTATATCATACCAACAAAAACCCCAAATCTCACAGCCTTATGTCCATGATGATATTCATATCATACCAACATAAATCCCAAATCTCACAGCCTTATGTCCATGATGATATTCATATCATACTACAAAAACCCAAATTTTTACAGCCTTGCATCCTCCATTATTTTAAAACTCGCAGTCCAGTTAAACATGCAAAATTTGGGAATAGCCTGCAACACTTTACCTCTGCTAAGGTACATCCCAATCTGCCAAGAAATATTGCTCATGAATTGCAAAAGATAACTACAACACTTTTGTGAAGAAATCTATAAATTATTCTGTGTATTTAGTATTTTCTCCTTTCAAATTCTGCTCCCAAACTAATCACATCTATGTAACTGTAGTTCTTATCAGTCAGGTGACCAATGACATCTCATGGGATCCTTTGGCACTTATAAGGAAAGTGAAACTAGAAACATTTCTGTCACAACAACCTGGATAAAGTCAGATTTATCATGAAGACAGCAAAAGGTAAACACAGCAGTCATGTGATATCACCAATAAATATAATGGATAATACCATTTCTCTGTTTTTTAATGCTTTAGTTTAATGCTTTAGTTTCATCCTGAAGTACCAAATGTTAAAGGTGAACATTTTTGGGTAGATTGATAATCTTACTATTATGAGGTACCGTATATACCCATAAGTCAAGAATAAACTGCAATGACCAAGATCTGCCATCACACAATAGACCACCAGATCTGGGTCTGTGAAGTTGTTAGGAGTAATCAATAAGCAACATAGACTCTGATCTGCTGACACATTATGCAATGGCAAATCAGGATCTTTATTGTTTGCAGTTTGACTAGACTTATAAGTGAGTAAATACAGTATGGACATTTAAATAGGCTTCACAGTAAGCCGCTACCTTATGATAACATCATGTGATTTCAATGAATTGTGCTCTGACTTATTACCTAAACGTCAATGTCAAGATGTCCAAGATGGGGTCGGAAAAATCCGAAAAAAATTAGATCATGGAAAAACTATTTACATAGCAAATTTTAACTCTATACTGTATGTATACTGTGTTTACCACATCAAAGATCTACATGCAGCACTCCAAAAATCATTTGTAGAAGATCTGTCAAAGCTATTTAAAAAAATTAAGTGAAAAAAAAATATTTTGGGATAGATTTTCAGAGCTGTATCTTCCATTCTTTTCACACACACACACGCACGTGCTCGCTGAGTCATAGTACCTCAGTTGGTAGATCATCAGACCCATAATGCAAGGGTTGTTGGTTTGACACATGCACTGGCTACCCTGGTTTAGTTGCCTCTGTATATCCTTTGATAGACCGCTCCGGTGGCCTAGTGGTTAGAGCGTCTGCCTCGGATGAGGGAGATCGAAGGTTCTATCCCTAGCCGATTCATACCAAAGGCTTACAAAAATGGCACTAACAGCTGTCTTACTAGGAACTCAGCATTAAGAGGTTAGTGTTAGGACTTGTCGGCCTGGTGTCAGGATAATGTGACTGGGTGGGACATCATGCTACATGTCTGCAGCATGATGCCCCAATGCTCGACATCATAGTGATACGACTGATTGGCTTTTTTTAAAATCTATGTTAAATATCTAAATCACACACACATAATCCTGTGATATAAGACTGTGCTCCATTTCCTTATCATCATACAGTCAATAATATTAAAACAAAGTGGTATTAAGGTCATTACACACACACACATACTCATTTCTTTGCAGAAAAGAAATAACAGAAATAGCAGACCAGTCTAGTTGCAATTTTGTGTTAGATGCATCATTAAGTCTCTTGGAGGAGAGGGAGGGAAATATTATTTATAATGGAAATTGTACTTACCAAGTAGTCATTGTAAACAGGGAGGGAATCAAGGGTTCTTTCTTGATTATGGTTGGGGTCCTTAATACCATTGATGTTGGGAACATTGACAAATTTTGTGGGGATTGGATTTGGATATGTATCTCTCTTAGCCTTGTGTGCTTCAAAACCTCCATCACTGAAAAAAGAAACACATTAAGATCAAGTCCATATGAAATACTTGTTAACGTGAAGATGAAAAAATTCCGCCAAAATAAGCGATACATAGCAAACTGCATAAACCAAGCAGTGTCATCGCATTAAGCAATGGCAAATCTGGGTTGGTATTTGGATCCGACTTTTCAAGTTGTAAACTTGATACATATATAGGACAATGAATACAAACATTAAATCTAAACCAAGAAACTTTCAACTACATGTCAATATGGTATAAAGCCTAATAAATTTAAGTTTATGGTGCAATAATTTGGATTAATCACAGCATGCAAATGCTTTGGACTTGAATGGAACTTGTGAAAGGTTTATTACAGCTGAATGAAAGCTACTACAAGTTTGCATCAATTTATACCTTTGACTGGTTCTATTACAAAAAATATTATTGGCTCACTGGTTATTTTGGCATGGTAATGTCTTAATAGGCATAAAATCTGACTGGCTCACTGATTATTTTGGCAGGGTAATGTCTTAATAGGCATAAAATCTGACTGGCTCACTGATTATTTTGGCAGGGAAATGTCCTAATTGGATAAAATTTGATTGGTGCACTGATTATTTTGGTAGGAAAATGTCTCAATAAGCATACATAATTGATAAAGCAATGTATGTCATTATGTGTTCTGTTGAGCTTTAACTGCTTGTCACACTTCATAAATGCTTTTGAAATTAAATCTACCAATGAAGAACATTAATATATTTTAACATTTCACTGACATAAAGCCATTGTGTAATCTGGTGTTAAACCCTTTCTGTACATCAGAAAGAAAAGATTAAAACCTGAAACCGACTTTACTGCATCTTACACGCTATCAATACTAATTATACAGGAAAAACTAAATAAGCATGAAATATAAGAAAAGTTGGGGTGTTGAAATGAAAATGATGCCCAAAAAAACGCTTTAATAAAAACTGCTCTCTCTCTCTCTCTCTCTCTCTCTCTCTCTCTCTCTCTCTCTCTCTCTCTCACACACAGACAGAAATGTTAATTGTCCTATCTAGCCATAAAAGTGACAGAAGGATCTGGACAGATCATACAGTGAATTCACAATATTTAATTAGGTATACATCTGTGTCGATTACATGAGGTACAATTTTGTGTGGATTTCAAGAGTGGATTTCACAAGGTTGTCGTTGTTGTTGTGTTAGGGTTAAACGCCAATTTTCAGCACAAGATAGGCCATACATGTTGGCCAATATAAATGGTGGAGGAAGAACCCAGGAAACTCTGGAAAGAACCACTGACTCACCTGGCTGAAATCTGCCTATAAGCTAAATTAAATGGAGTAGCAGTTGGCCAAGCAATATGAGCAACTAGAATGCTTTCTACAGAAATTTCTTTAATTTGGCAGATTACATACACTTTTATGAAAACCATAACTTCAAATTTGTTTCATTTGTCGATCCTCATTAACATTTTATGACACATCAACACCATTTCTCCAAGATCACAAAGTCTCCATGTCAGAAAAATTTCTGACAAAGACGGAAGCATGTTTTCTTTAGATAAAGATGTGTAAATGCTTTTCTATCCTTTGTAACTGTGGCCATATTTGGCATCATTTTATAAATTTAAAAGGTCTTAAAGTTGCAAACATTCTATAAATTTCCCAAATTCTGCTCTATAAGCTTTGCACAGAAGTTGTTTAAATTTATTTAAAATTTTAGTAGTGCAATATTCTTGGGTAATCGGCATCATGCGTACAAACACTGAAAGACCTAGGCCAGAACAATTTAGGTCAAATTTGATACAATTTTGAAGAGTGGCATTTAAAGGTCATTTAAAGGTTTCTATAGTAATAACATCTTTTGGATTTAGAGCTGTGAAAATTTTAGTAAACATCTCTGTGCTGTTCAACCTGTGACCCATGGGCTGATTTTAAATGGCGCACCAGACCTTGAGCAAATTTATGGGGATTTTTTATTATAAAAGTCAATGGCCTACTTTCATAACAAATATTCCCAATCCAGTAAACAATTGTGATTTTTTTTATTATATAGTTGTAAGTTCTCTGCTGTGGCCCTAGCAAGGCAACTATTAGTAGTATTTTTGTAAGTCTTTGGTATGACTTGGCTGGGGTTCGAACCCATGACCTCCTGCTTTCAAGACAGATGCTCTAACCACTAGGCTACCAGAGCAGTTTATTTTACACACTGAGAATAACACCTACCAAGGTTCTTTTATTATTGATTTAGACTGTTGCATTTGTATTAATGTTAATTATATTTTTCATTACCATAAATAACTTGAGTTGCTTTCAAAATGCACAAATGTCATCCGTGTTACAACAGACAGGCGCACATACAATTCTCCTTGACGATTATTCTAATTTTATTTCCTTGAACAGATGGAAATTTTAGAGTATATCATTTGGAGAAATATCTATGTTAGACAGTATGCATGTATATGACATACGTGGTTTTCACCTATCTGCCTGTCTGTATGTGCATCTGTCACGTTTCATCTAGTGCATTGTGTATGTATACCCTCAATTGACTGTTCGCATACGTATATTACATAAACATACTTCAGGTCAAAAATAACTATAACATGATGCTAAGACAGAACGAGTGACTGATAGATAAAGACAACAAAGATTAATATGTGTGAGGATCCATTGATTATTGACTTATATGACTTTTTCTTACAAGCAGTCTCTTTTCTTTAAAATCATATTGTTTGCAATTTTACATCCGGTCACGCTGATTAATATTGATTTAAAAGATGAACCAAAGTAATAGGATGAAATCTATGAAATAATTATATTTTTAAAACTTACATCTTTAATGCAAGGAAAGTTAAACATAAATAATCTAAGTTTAAGAAGGCTGTTCTATATGAATTTGCAGGTGGCAATCAGAAATCTTGTCTAAAGACCATAGCAAATTTGACAGTTATTGTTATAAGTTTCTTAGCTCGTGTTATAAACGAACTATTAGCGAAATTAACTGAGAAAAAACGATATATAAACATATAAAAAATGCAAATTGTTGATATTGTTTTCTTTAAAGTTATGCAGCCAAAAATGTGCAATAAATGTTTAAAATCGGAGAGCAAGGTGAAATGTTCCTACAAATGTATCTGAAAATTATGGATAATAAATCTATATTATCAGGTATAATATAAATATGGACAGTATATTTAATTTAATTAATTTACGTTCTTAAAGTATGGAAAGAAAATATTTAATTATCTGATATAATGTAAGTATGGACACCGAATATAATTTTCTGATTATTCTCCTACTATGAACAAAATTAGTTTGACATATATAATTGATTCATTGGATATCGTTTGTTGACTTTATGTTTCGCTAATCAAGTGTAGTACAGTAATCTATCCGGAACTGAACTTTTTTTGTGGGCATGCGCATTGGAGCTAAGGGAGGTAATTTTATCTGCTACGATCAGTAAATCCGTTGCAACCATGAAACCCCCTATATCCCAAGCCACTTTCATGGTATGACAAAAAATAATTAAGTAAAACCTGATATGAGACCACTGTTTTGAAAGACCACCTGTTATTTATCACCATATTTTTAAAAGAGAAATAAAATTTACAAAATGGCCTCCATTGAGAGACTACCTGTGCTGAAAGATATTTTGTTGGCAGAATGGGTGGCTGTCAAGATGGGTTTCAATACAAATCATGACAAAGAAATGATCTGATGTCAATAAAAACCAATACTTTCTGCATAAACTGAATTTTATAGACTTTACCATGTCACACACAAAAAAATTGTTCACATATGTAATTATAATGTACTAACTACTTTGTCTAAATAAACTACTCAAAGTCACAGCTTATCTTGTAATTTCTTGTATTTTGCTGCTTACACTTACAATTGAAAGCTACCATGCTGTGAGTTTGTATGCTCAACCGTCAAAAACCTCAGCTGACATAGAACATTGCAAATCATTCAATGAATTTAATTGTCTCCACCATTCTAGACCAAAATCCAATTTGAAGCAAATATGTATACTTGATACTTGTGTTTCTGTGTACACATCAAACATTTATAGGCTGAAGTTTGTAACAGCTAATTTATAAGAATCAGTCAATAGCAAATAGGTACAAAATATTCAGCACTTGGGAGGTAGGAGCAAATCAAGTATTCACAGATCTATTATCTTATAAATATACATGAAAAAAACCTGTTATATAGACTCATCTCAATAGTTAACTCTTCCCACAAGAGTCCCATGAAGGGGCAGACACTCTATTTTCATAAAAGATTTTCCAGGATTCAAGAAAAAGACCATTTCTTTCTTTTAACTCTTTCACTACCAATGACATGTATATCCGCTGCATAAATATGCCTAGCCTCACCAATGACTGATAGGTCCGCTTGTAAACAGAGCACTATTACTCCCAGTGACTGATATATCCGCTTGCCTTATACGCTTCCTAAACCCTAGTGACGGATAGATCCACTCTGTATGTCATTGTTACAACTGATCGTATTGGTCAATATATGGAAATAAAAGTCTATTCAACCAATCAAATTAGAGTTAACAAATGATTGTTCTTACTAAATCCGGTTCCTTTTTTCAAATTTGTACCGCGTGTTTGTTAATACATGCATATGTAGTTGACAGTAGAAACCATGGCGTTCTCTTACGATAGCGATTCAGATTCCAACTTTTCTGGTTTTTCTGAGGATGATATTGACCACCATGAATTAAGAAGTATTGGTAGTGATATTAATATATCTTCTTTATCAAGTCTGTCAGAAATTGAGACAGAAACTGATGATGAAGACGACGAAGTGTGGACAAGAGAACCACATGCGCCGAAAGTAACGGAGTTTACAGAAAGCGTCGGCTCAACTTTCGTTTTGGATGAGGGGAAAAAAGAAATTTTTTTTTTTCTTTAAATAGATATCACGAGGAATTACTTAAGAAATAGTAGAACATAGTGACTAGGTAACAGTGTTAGTAATTAAATGTATATATTTGATAAATAACTTAGTATAAAAGACTCCCAGATAAATTTTAGTGTTTACAAGCAGTTTTGTGTTATATTCCTGGATAAATTTTAGTGTTTTCAAGCAGTGTTTTGTGTTATATTCCTGGATAAATGTTAGTGTATAAAAACAGTGTTTTGTGTTATATTCCTGGATAAATGTTGGTGTTTTCAAGCAGTGTTTTGTGTTAATTTTAGTGTTTACAAGCAGTGTTTTGTGTTATATTCCTGGATTTCAGCAGGATAAAATAATCAAACAGATATAAGGTAGTTATAGCTTTTATATATGCATGATTTTAGCCTATAATCAGTTTATTAGAGAGAAAATAACTAACACAATCCAACCATACATCAGCTAAAAAGTTATCATTTGGCTACAGCAGCATTTGGCTCTGGTAGTCAGCCCACAAATCAGCTGCAGTAGTGACCCCAGCAGCTAGGCATAGCAGTGAGCCACTACAGTAGCATTAGTAGTTAAAGAGTTGACCTTGGTGCATTGAAACTATCCTTCTTTAGTGGACAAATTTGATGTCATATTGGCACAATTTTCATTTACGACAAACAAGGCATCATAAGATGTCTTCTGGTGGAAACACAATGATTTTCATTTTTGGTCCAGCAACAATAACAAGATGTTCAAGATGGATGTCATGATAACCATATTCCATATCAGATGGTCACCTTTTCCATTAAGCTGTTGTTGTTGTTTTGGGGTTTAACGCCATTTTACAGCACACAATAGGCTATACATGGCAGCCAGCATTAATGGTGGAGGAAGAACCCTGGAAGAAACACAGACCCATGAGAAGCTACTGGCAATCTTTCTCACATACCCACATTGGCCGAATCTGAGACTCAAACCCACACAGACAGAGGTGAGATGGCAGTGATCCATAAAGGAGAGCGCTCAAGACCACTCGGTCACTAGACATCACAATTTTTTTGGTGAAAGCTCAATGTTGTTATAACCAATCATCTAGAAAGTCGTAGTCATAACAATATTTTCAAGATGGTCAAATTGTGGTAACTATATTAGAAACTGGATCAGCACCATTTTCATTTACAACCAGCCAGACATCAAAAGAAGTCTTTCAGTGAAAACTGTGTGCTGCTTTGACCATTCAATCAAGTGAAAGTTATTTTCAAAATGACCATTGTGGTAGACATATTGAATGTCTAAATGGCAACATTATTATCAACTAGACATAATCAGAAGTTGTTAGCAAAAATCACGTTGATATGATCATCCATTCAGGCAGTGACAGCAGTATGTTAAACATATTAAAATGGAGACCATTTTCAGTTTGGACCAACTGTACATCATAATTAGTATTTTGCAGATTACCTCTTGGCAATATTCATTCAGGCTGATGAAAAAGATTTTCAAGATGGACACTGTGGCAGCCATATTGGACATCAGATCAGCCCCATTGTGAGTTAAACCAACCAGATAACAGCAGAGGTCATTTAGTGAAAATTTCCCATTAATATGACCACCCATCCATGAATGGCAACATCAAAATTTTCTAGTTTGTAACTGCTTTCTTTTCCCAATAAGAAAATGTATCTGCCTTTTACATATTATTCAGATTTGTTTTCCATTTTTAGACTTTTTAAAAAAAAAATCTTCTGCTTCTGCCCCCTCTCTCTCTCTCTCTCTCTCTCTCTCTCTCTCTTACACACACACACACAGACACACACAGACACACACACACACAGAGGATGAACAGATTTTAAAATGTGCCAGGACTGTAGACCCTCTTGTAGACAAGTATCTAATAAATGTGTCATTAAATAAACATCAAAGACCAAAATAATGCCATTGATTATTTTTCTATGTGAATTATGCATATTATTAGAGATTGAAGTTGCATAGCTACTGCTGTTGATATTCTGTCACCCACCCACCCCACAGTATCATCTACTTTTTACACTCTGCAACAATTGGACTCGATGTTTTGGAAACCTGATTAGATACAGTAATAAAATTGTCTACATAGATATTCTAAATCATGCTTACCTCCTGGTTAATCAATAAATGTATCATGCTTGCACACAGGCAATTGAAAATTGTAATATGCTTGCCCCCTGGGCAATATTATTAGACATATACTGTACTACAGCTTCAATTTTTGAAGCAAAACCCCCAGAAAATACCATAGGAAGAGAAAACATTATCTACAGATTGATAGTAACAGGGAATAATGGGAAATGGATGATTAGTATCCATAGAAATTAAGAAGTCTTAATCTGCTTTCCATTTGGAAAGGAAGATAACAGACTAAGATTCTCCCGTTTAAATAACAACTATAGGAAGATATAAATAAATTTGAAACATAAAAGGACAGGAATATGCAATATATAATATTTATTGTAGATCTGTTTTCAGGAGACTATCCAGGAACATTACATATCTCAGATCTGCTTTCAGGAGACTATGGTATCCATTTACATAAAAAAGCAAACCCTGGCATAACCTAACGACAGTTAATGACACTCTCAAGATTCAGTTAAAGAAAGGCTGGGGCACAAATTCATTCAGTGCTAAACATCACTGAGTCTATACCCCACACATTCAAACTGCCTCTTAGTACTTATGTAGCTTTGATCTATTGGCTTCCTCTATTGTTATACACAGTCTGTAAATATGTACGAGTGGTAGATCTGATCACCATGGGAAGATTGCTTCTAAATGCACACTATATTGCCCTCCTGCAGATATATTCTGTGTCATGTTGTAAATTTGATATCTCTTCAGGTAAGAACTGCAGACGCAAGTTGAAATGTTCAAGTACATGTGAATGACTGCCTCATAAATTATCTGCTAGAATGTGTTCACAAAGTGCAAGATAGTTGAAAATGTGTCACAATATTAGTGTCCCACAGAATAATTCCATATTTCATGAAACTAATGCCTATCCCCTAACAAACAGTCCAACGCCATATTTTTTTTTCTCTTCAAATTTCTGCAAGGAAACCAAAACGGATTTTGAAGAGAGATAAATATTTGCCCCAATGCTTCATTTACTTAATAGAAGATTGTATCAAAACATGAGATACAAAACAGACTTTGATGTACATGTATATAATGAACAGTTGCTATTGTTGTAGGGTTTAATGCCATTTTTTAGCACAAGATAGGCCATACATGACAGCCAGTATAAATGATGGAGGAAGAACCCAGGAAAATTGAGGAAAGAACCACTGACCCACAAGAAGCTACTGGCAAGCTTTCTCGTGTACCCACACTGGCTGAGTCTGAGACTCTAACCCATGCAGACAGAGGTGAGATGGCAGTGATCTGTAACGATGAGCGCTTTAGACTACTCAGCCACTCGGGGCCCCCTAGAATGAACATAAATTTCCGACACTGATAAAATAGCATCCAATTTTGGTTCTGGAGATTGCATTATTGTAAAATTAAAATATAATCTTTACAAAATAGGACACCGGTGGTTTCTTGGTCTAATGTCTGTTTAAATTTGCATTTTAAAGATGACCATCTGTTAGAAAATTGCAATGCTTCCAATGTATTTAATAGAAAAATATATTTCAATGTTCTGCATGTAAACCATGCTATGACATACTTTATGCAAACCATGCTATGACATACCTTACCTATATGGTAAACCATGCATTAATATATCTTCCCTGTATGTAAACCATGCTATGATATACCTTCCCTATATGGTAAACCATGCTATGATATACCTTCCCTGTATGCCATCCATGCTATGGCATACCTTCTCTGTATGCCAACTATTCTATGACATAGTTTCCCTTATGTAAACCATGCTATGACATAGTTTCCCTGTATGCAAACCATGCTATGACATACCGTCCCTGTATGTAAACCATGCTATAACATACCTTCCCTGTATGTAAACCATGTTTTGATATACCTTCCCTGTATATAAACCTTATTATGACATACCTTCCCTGTATGCAAACTATGCTATGACATATCTTTCCTGTATGTAAACCATGCTATGACATACCTTTCCTGTATGCCAACTATTGTATGACATAGTTTCCCTGTATGTTAACCATGCTGTAACATACCTTCCCTTCATGAAAATCATGCTATAATTTGTAAATGCTATAATGTACATTCCCTGTACAGGCTTCTAAAACCAATATGGCCCTTTTAACATAAAATATGTTATACCAAATCATATTTCTGTTGTTGATAATATAAACACCACCAACTACCATTGCTGACATGGATATTAAATTACACTGAAGGATTTACTTGGATAAGTTAAGTTAAATGGTTTATAAGTGGTCTCATAATGCAATGATACAGACTCCATTGGAAATGTACCAGTAATCCAGGTCACATTTTCTACAGACTTTTGGCTGCTCCTAAACCAAGTCACTAATTGATGATCAGTGCAAAACCTTCTGTGCCCATCATGAATTAATGATACCCTTTGCACATCTGATGTCATTTTTAAGTGAAGGCATTGCTAAGAAATAATCAGTTACTTAAGAGAAAATGAACCCATTCATGGCATCATGTCTGATTAGAACGTCTTCATAGGACTCACTGTTAAACTAGGAAAATGCATAAAAATATTCAGAGGTGAGGGTAATATTTATTATTTATTTACCTCTTTCCTTTCATCTCAATCACTGGAACAGATCTTTCTTATATATTAATTTACATGAACAGAATTACCATTTCCAGGGGTACAAGCTGTCATTTGTAACCAGATAGTTCATAACCAATCTTTCTTCCCGGCAATTTGAATGTGATCTTGAAAAAATAAAACATTTTGGCGTAACCATTTATTTTGGTTCCTTCTATCTGAGCTTTCTTGCATAAAATTGTAAAGAGGCTTAAATGCACTGTAGCATGTTCTGTTCACAATCTATTTATTAAAGACTAGATTCTTCATAATGTATCTTTCTTGTAAAGTAATTTAACTGGAATTACCCCTCTTTGGAGTTACCAGCAGTCATTTAGGACCATATTCATCATAACATATATTTCTTGCACAGTAATTTAACTTAAATTACCACCTGAAGTTACCAGCAGTCATTCATCACCCAATTCTTCATAACACATCCTTTTTACACAGTAACTTCCCTTGAGCTACCACTTTCCAGAGTTACTAGTAGTCATTCATGACCAGATTTTTCATTCACAGATCAAATGTGTTATACATCCATAATTTACTGACTTCTACTGTATGACCACTTGTCCCAAGAGATCATTTTGTGTGGCAAAATGGCAGTATATCAAGGCAGGTTCTACTGTGACCAACAAAATAAATTTCTTCTTAAGTGACAAATCAAACTTGCAAATATTTTCTACAGCACACAACAGGATGTATTAGGTTTTGCACTTACAAGAACAGCTAAATCTAACTTTGGTTCCCAGCGTCAACATTTCAAAAAAAAATCTGCACCAAAGCCAGACTGCAAGAGCCAATCTGCAGATTCAATATAACTCACCACCACTGGTGCAAGAATCTGTACCAACGCCTGATGGCTATTGCCAGTCTGCAGACTTAATACAATTCTGCAATTGCAACAAAAATCTGCAACTTTGGAATGCCTTTCTTTTACCATCTCACTTTCTTGTCTTTCCATTTTCCATGTGGTATATGCATGCTAAGCAAAATGGGTGCCAAAGTTTGTCAAACAGAAAAAGAATAGATTTAAGGATATGTGTGTATTTGCAATAAACATAAAGAATTAAGGTGCAATATAGCAAGTGTTATCATTATCTTGTAATTCTCAAAATTATTACATTAACTAAAAACTGTTTAATAATTAACTTCATCTGTATCTGTTAATAATAACCTTCATCTGTATCTGTTAATAATAACCTTCATTTTATTCCTGCATATTAGTAAGGTTAATGATACACACACTTAAAGATAATGGCACTACACACACAGTTTAGATTTGGTACCAACCTTGGTTAATTAGACTGATTAAGGGATTAAAAGCCTGCAAATTTTTGTGTTTTAACAAATGTCAATCTTGAAAACAGCTTTCAAAAATCATTTATAGATTTTCTTATATCCATTATTAGAAAATATAAATCATCTTGAGGTAAATGAAAATAAATATATCCAGGTTTGAATAAAAATCTTAGATGACCTCCCCCCCCCCCCCCCGACAAAATTTAATTATCATCTTAAAGTCATGTTAAACTTAACAAAGTATGAACTTAGGTACTAAAACAAACTCAAATCAAATTTGTTTTGCATAGCACCTTGTACTGTCAGTCATAAATATGCATGCCAAACACAAATCAATTGTGAACAATTTAAATTACCTGATTTAAGTATGTCTAATCCAATTTTGAGAGACACAGGTTTCAAAATCAAGATACAAGTTTATAGAAACAGATCTCTTGAAACCTTTCAAAGCTGTCACATAAGCAAGGTAAAGCTGAGGTATTGATTGAGGCATTTAATCAAAACACATGGTCTGCAGACCCAATTTCATTGCATGTAGAGAGACACCAGTAATCTCCTGTCATTGCAACATTATCCAATGAAAATAATATCCCAGGTTTCATACACAATGATACAAGTATGGGGACAATCATGCTACCTTTCTTTGAACTGTTAACAAAAACTGTTTAATTTTTTAAAAGGTTGTAAACAAAATGTTCTCTCTGTAAATAGGTCCCATTTCCTATGCATATTAACATATTTATCATTTTTTTGTTGAATAATGAAATAATAAATAATACCATTGCTAAAATACAGGGCCAAACAGGGGGTCACTACCAAAATATTTTATCACAAAATGTTGAAACTCCAACTTTATTAATCTCTCAATATATCACTTCATATCAATTTCAATTCATTAGGTAATTAAAAAGGTTTTACAGGGAAACAAAATGAGTGAAAGACATGACTAATATGCTTTATGGGGGTTAATTTTAACAACACTAGAGCCACATTACTGGCTGTTATCAAGCCAAGGAAATGTGAGATGTGCCATTTACAAGGATACACCAAAGCAATCAGCACATAGCATATATACTTGCTAATAAGACAAGACCAAGTGTAAACTGTAGACCTTGACCTACCATCACACAATGTGTCAGAAGATCCGAGTTAGAGCAGGTTGTAAGGAGAATCCGTACAATAAACAACATATACCCTGATCAAAGGTGCATTATGCCTCCACATATCAGGCTCTTTGTTGTTTACAGTGTGACTTGTTTTTGTAAGCAAGTACATATGGAACCAGCCTTGATGGGTGCCAAGCCTGCATTAACCCTGGATTATGAGTTACATGCTCTACTAGCCATGTTACTGCAGTAACATCTACAGAATATGACTGGATCATAAAATCAAATGCTCAAAGTCAAAACCTTCACCTGGAGTTTATGGGGCATGAAGTAGTAGCCTACTTCCAAGGTCTGTAGTGTCATGGTCAGGCATGATACACTAAAGTGGGTGGTATTATAAAAAGGTAGACAAATTTAGCTCTACAATGATACCAAATAATCTGGACATTTTAGATGCACTGCAAAATACAGAGGGAAAAACCTAAGTTTACATTGGACCCATTTTTTTTTCCTCACCCAAAATGTGCCCATGTTTGGTATCCAATTTTGTGTCCAGATTTGAGACTTTATGGCCTCAGATCTATAGCAGACCGGCTGAAGCACAAAAAGTAGGATAAGGTGGACATTTTTAATAAAGAGCCTTCTCCATATGAACATTATAGGTCCATTAAAAAAATAAAAAAACAAAAGTCTGTATTTTCACCTTCTGCTCATGTGCCAGCAAACTAACCAATGGAAAAACATTTTCTTTAGCACAACTAGCCATTTGTCTAACGGAATATTGCTAAGAAGTCGATGTTTTAGGATGTATTCAGAAATAGTCCCCAAAATGTGTTTCCTACTCGCATTTCGTGCGAAAACAGCAAAAACCTCCAGGGGTTAATGTGTTAATAGCCCTCTACACAGATCACTGAAAGTTCTATGCAGAAACCAGTCTTTTTTCAGACAGTGACCTTGAAACCAAAAACAAACTGACTAAATTAGTCCTTACTGTCTTGTGGTAGGCATTATAAAAATCAGATCTTTTCTTTAATGGTAATGTTGCTGGGTTTTTTTAAACTTCAAAATCTGAGATCAATATAATTAGATTCTGGAAAGACTGCTCCAGTCTACAAGGGCAAATGTCTTAGAGGAAGTGGGGTCATAACTGGGGATTTATGTTAGAAAATGATGAAAATCAAGCTTTATCTTGCTTTCAATATATAACCTCATCCCAAGTTTGTTTTAAATTCCTCAAACCTTATAGAGTTATAATGCGAACACAAATTGAGTTCAAGATGTGGCAAGAAGTTACAGACTGGTATAAGAAAACACCTAAAGTTTCATGCACTGAACATGAGTGGAACCTAACAAAAGAAATGATTCACAGTCTAGTGCAATTTTTTATATATTTTTTTATTTTTAGGGAGGCAGAACTGCTGAATATTGATTTCGATTTTGGTTCATTCAATATAATAAATTAGACTTGTTCTTAAAGATTTTGTACTTTTTGATATTTACTTCCAAAATTGCAAGTTTTTAAAACGGGACTACAGAACTTGTTCTACTTCATAGGAAATGGGGCCCAGTTATAACCTAATTGCAATATGCGTGATCAACAGAATCCATTCACACATACAAAAAATCTGCATTGATCCATTCAAATTGCTTTTGATATGAAAGGTTGCAATGAATGGTTGTCAATATTGAATTTTTGTGATGATAAATGGTAAATCTTTGAAATACAAAAATCGTAAATATAATTTATGTCCTATTTTCAAGGTTTAAGACCTTTTGTGCCAGATTTTGCTGTACACCAATTGTTAAAAACTAAAAAGTCACACTGGTAAATTCAACCTTAGAGAAACATCTACAGGTAAAGTAAAATTAATGATT
Organism: Unio pictorum; assembly: GCA_030141615.1. Lineage (NCBI taxonomy): Eukaryota > Metazoa > Mollusca > Bivalvia > Unionida > Unionidae > Unio > Unio pictorum. The sequence goes on from JARLTB010000181.1 coordinate 2,472,857, forward strand.
GAATTATGATTGAAGTATTCTGAGTATATATTTGTTAACCATTTCATATAAAAATAATAAATTTGACACATAACAAGTATTTCCTCATGAACTAGATTAAGGAGACCAAAACTAAACAAATGGAACTCTATTTCCATTATGCTTTTAATGTTTATATCGACAACAATATTGTCAATATAAATAATAAATACACTGATTTCCCAGGTCACCTCTCTTTAGCAACCACCTCTCATGCTAACGTTTCCCTTGTGCAATTTGTTTTATATATTACCTCCCTTCCATAGCTCTTCCTTCTGAAAAAGCCAAAACTGCACTCCATCCCACAGCATGCTGATTGTGAGAGGATTTACTGTAAAATGGAAGTCATAGTGACTTATTTTTTTTAAATTTCCTGTGGATCTACCGTATACACAGTGATTGTTTTTTCTTTTATTTTAACTTACTCTGTAACCTTTTTTGTCTTGTAGATTCACATTCAGTATGTTAAGAATAGAATAGCCCTAAAGAAAAAATGAGCATGATAATTAGAAACTATAACCAATTGTTACTTCAGAGGGTCGATGCAATGAGTACAGTTACAAAGAGGGTCATCTTTGACTGGTACTATAATTGAATGCTCAGTCAAAAGCCAACTGTGAATTTATCAGAGACTTTTCCTTATATGACACAAGAAGTTTCTCCTAATAAACAAAGTAGCTCCTTTCAAAACATGTCACATGAAAAATATAATTTTAAACTCCCTGCCTCCAACTGTATTTAGAAAAGTACAAATTCCCCAAAATGAATCCATAACACAAGAGTGGGGTGGGAGAATGGTCTCAAAAAGTTCAACAATCATCTGAATCATAAGGAGTCTTGGGGAAGATTTAGTCCTACATAAACAAGCAATGGACATGCTTTACTGTATAATTTGTCCAGAAGAACAAACCATGGCTGCCCTAAAGTGACATTTTATATTCAAGTGCAGTGTTGATCACCATTATTTGAAAAATGAAAATCACAGAGGAAACAAAATATGGATATATTCTGAAATTATTTTTTTTATAGATATGGGCATTAAAAATAAAAAAAAATGAAAATAAGCAAAATGCAAAAGAAATAGAAAGCATGAGAGACTTGACAGAAAGTCATACAAATCACATGATATACATTTTTGGACTTGTAATCCCTAACAAACAGCTGTTGGTATTTTCACCCAATATTTCAAATTCATGCAAAATAAAAAGGCTAATGTTGTTATTGTGCATTTAACATAATTTTCAGAAAGAAGCCAATATGGAGGGAGAACCCAGGAAAACCCAGATATGAACCACTGGCCGATTAGAAGCTAAGAAACTAGAAAGCTTTCCCACTTACATATATTGAGAACAGGCTCTAAGTTTTCATCAATATAAATGTATACTAATGTTTAGGCTGCAAACTAGCCTTACAACTAGACTGAAACATAAATACCCATGACAGTGAAAAATCTTCATCACCATCAAGAACTTTGACAAGTATGCCCAGTAAGTGTTTCTGTGGCACTTTGTGGATATGTGCCTGTGTGTGTGTGTGCCTGTGTGTGTATAAATATGTGTGCCTATGTGTGTGTGTGTGTGTATGTATGTGTGCAACTGTGTGTATATATGTGTATGCCTCTGTGTGTGTCTGTGTGCGCTTGTGAGTGTATGTGTGTGTGCCTGTGTGTGTGCAATTGTGTGTGTCTGTGTGTATGCAATTGTGTGCTTCTTTGTGTGTGTGTGCAAACTGCATTATGCACTGGAATATCAGGGTCCAAGATGTTTGCTCTACTTATTTGGATCTGGATCTGTGTTAACTGCAAGTATAGACTGTACTTGTCACAAAATCAAGTGATGAAAACCTAACTCAGTTTTTACCCACAACTCTCTTTAAACTGGAAATAAATACTGAAGTGTCAAAAATGTCTCTTGTCATCAAAATCTCTCTATAAGCTGATATGTGCTTTGTTTTAATTCATTATTCTAGTAAATAACTGTTACAGGTTTAGACTGGTTCGCTGATTGATATTGCAGATGGCTGAAAAGTAGTTCAGAATTAAAAGTTAATCCTCCCTGACAACAAGAAATAATTGTTTTACTGTTTGTTCTATCAGAACAAGTCCATTGTTACAATTGATAGACATGGGTCTATAACAACAGTGAACATATTGACATTCCTTTCTACTAGTGAAAATTGTAGAAGAAAACATCAATAGAAGTAAATGGAAAGTTCAGAGTACCCCCTGGTTTGCAAATACTTATAGACCATTTTATTTCTGCCTATTTGCAAATACATGTAGCATTACTGACTAAAATATAATCAATTTTGTTCTTTCACAATTAGCCACCATATATCTTGCATGTTATGTCAGGTCCAGCTACAAACATAGACCTTGATCTGCCATTGCATAATGTGCTGGTAGGTCAGGATCTATGCTGCTTGCTGGTATATTATGCAATGACAAATCTGGGTATATGATGGCGGCCATTGGATTTGACTTACAAGTGTGTATATACAGTAGTATACAGAATCAAGAATTCAAAAGAGGACTAGTGTTTTTGAACCACTTAAAAGGCTATATTTGAATCCAGGATGATTGGCAATGAGTTTATAATTTGATTTCTAAAAAAGTCATGATGAAGAGCCCAGAAATAAAAACCTTTAACATTATCTGGGGCCTACGTTCATTATCCAACTTACGTGAATTTGTTACAAGTCTAGTCTTTCTATAAACATGTAATAAAAATATAAAAGATAAATGATAGTGAACTTTGACCTCCACATTAACAATGACAATAATATCCCAAAGTAAACATCTTCAGTTTGCTTGATGACAATTCGTCCATGGCTACAAGAAACACTACTGCTTTACCATTGACTACCAAGCTGAAATTTAAATAATTGCTCCCTGTGACCTTCATCTCCAAAGTCTTGGCCATCATTCTGTGGGAATATTAGATCTGCAATCCCCACCCCACCCCCAACCAATCTATGACATGTATGGAGAAATAAATACATAATGTGATCATTATGAGAAAGCTTATGTAATGGAGCAAGACAAACAAGAAGACCCTTAATCTGGGCTGACAATCTACTGGGCAAAAAGAATTTTCTGGAATTCAATACAAGACTATTTCTTCCGTTTCACTGCCAAGTGTTGCAACCATCTCTGACAATCATCAGCAATATTATTTTCAAATCAGCTGCTGTGGTGGACATATGTGACTTTAGATTGGCAACATATCCATTTAGACTAAGTGGACATGAGTCTTCTGGTCAAAACCATATTTCATATTGATCATATTGATATGGTCAGGGGAAGTGGTGACAACAATATTTTCAGTACAGCCATACTGGATTCAAAACTGGTAGCATTTTGGACTAACAAGGTCTGGATACAGCCATCCATTTGGGAGTAGAAATAACTATTTTCAAGATGGCCACCATGGTTGCCCATATTTAGTGCTTGTCATTTTTGTTTAGGACTAAGTAGACACCACAAAAACTCTTCTGATGAAAACCACATGTCAAAATGACATTCTACTCATGAGAAACCAAAACAAAAATTTCAAGATATCCATATATCGGACTTCAGATCAGCATCATTTTAATTCAAGATCACCAAAACACTGTAAGACTTGTAGTGAAAACACCATAATGAAATTAGGATTTCTTCAGAAGTAGTGACAGCAAGATTTTCAGTTTAGTCATTGTGGCTGTCATATTAAACTCCATATCAACACTTTCTTCATTTAGAACCCAAGTATATAGGGCATATGAAAGTGCTGAAAATTCTAATTGTACTTGGACAAATGATCTATAAAAAAGATAAAAAGCTGCCCGTCCAGGACAAAAATTATTTGTCCAGAAACTGTTAATAGACCAGAGTGATTAAATCAAATACAAAAGACAGTGTCAGGTTTCTGAAATAGGGATTGACAAATACGTCATTTAATAGATATTTAATATATATAAAGTGTTCTTAAAGCAATATGTTTGAAAAAAATCATAGTTATTGCAAGGTATGTTCAAGTGGCCAAATTTTGGCCAAATAAGGGCTCCAACAAATGTGGTATCTCAAATGCATTGAATCCCTTTTGAATCCTTTTTGAAAGAAACTTAAAGACAAAACATTGACACGGAATTTACTAGCAAACATTTAACTTGCCATCACCATAAATCAAATTATTCTCTTTAGTTCTTTTCAATTGTGAAAGTGTTGATAATATGGTAGGTGAGATCCATAACTTAGAAAGAAAAGAATATCACATGAAGATCTTAAACAGAATTCTCAATTTCCAGTATCACATTACAAGGGTACCAGTACCTTATTGTGCTAAAAAAAAATAGAACTGCATAAAATGAGATCAAATAATTCATATTTAATATTACTTGTGCAATGGCGAACAAAACCGACTACAATGTGATTCATCAAATACTTCATTTTTCATCTGACTGACTTACGACCAAGTGGCAAAGAAATGATCATCTGATAACACAAAACTGTAATAATCCTGGCAAGTTATTTACAATATATGTGACCTTTTCCCAATTAATTTACTTTGAAAAGCTTTAGTAACATTTTAACAAGGTCTATCCCACACAGTGTAAACTCAGAGTACTGTATACACTCAAGTAAATGTTGACTCCAACTGCATAGATCTGGATCAATCACTGCATCACAGACTGGCAGATTTCGGTCTATGCAATTTGTTAAGATTTGTTTGATCTTAGAGTCTATGCTTCTTTTGGCAGATGGAGTCAACTCTTACCAAGTATCATATGATAGTACCATTTTTCTCTTTTTTTAAAAAATGATAGCTTAATACGACCATTTTCTAAATGTCTCACAGATCTGAATGTCACTCAACCAATTATGTCTACATTATAAATCTTAAATTATCTTATCCAACCAAATCAATTTTGCTACAATCAAATAAACATAATTGGGATTTAAAGTTGAGAGTACTCGCATCAAATCTGCACTGCATATTAAAAAAAAAATTGTGTGGATGCATAGGACTATACCCTAGACCCAATGCCTTAAAGTATTAACACCACCATGAATATGATCGGGTAGTCCTTGTTTAGACAAATTGAAATATTAACCTACAGCTCAGTCAGTCATAAAGTTTAATGGTGTTGATATCACAATAGATTGTCCTTAATTCTTGTATACATGTCCAATAATACTAGCAGGAACTTTAATGAACTGGTTACCACTGTAATTGATATACACTAGGTTTTAAAAAAAAATAGTAACCTACAGTTTAATTTATAGCACAGTGCGAATACATATATGTATGTCAGGTATCTGTAAAACAAGAGTCCCTCAGAGGTACTGATGCTCTACATGCTGAAAAGAACTCCAGGAATTCAAGACCATTTCTTCCTTTTAACTGTGGAGTGTTGATAACATGTCATATTCTTCAGTAATCTGAAATTTTCAAAATAGCTGCTGTGGAGGACATAATGGATGTCAACTTGGAACCACTTTCATTTACGATTAACAAGGCATCATAAAAAATCTTTAGGTGGAAACCTGATGTTGATATGACATTCTGTTCTATTTCTAAGAAGCACTGATAACAAGATTTTCAAGATGGATGCCATTGTGGACAAATTCAGTATCAGACTGTCACCATTTTGGTTTAGTACCATCCAGACATAACAGAAAGTCTTCTGATGCAAGCAGAATGTCAATATGACCAGTCACCTAAAATTGAATGACAATCATGCCAGTAGGTTAGGAGGACCTATACCAAATTTGTGCTAACTGAGGGATGGATTACAGACAACAGACCATCCCACAGGCTCTTCATGCCTATGGCCATAAAAGCTAATGCTGACCAAGATGTGTTTAATGTTTTGCTTGTAAAATATACCTTTCTGAAAAACTTGATCTATTTACCATCTATACATGCAAACAAAATATATGGTCCTTTGTGCTTATATTAAAAAAAACTTACAAGAAGCAAAACAGCAAATTACTTAGTGATCTTGACCTGTGACCCCTTGATCCATCATAAACACCCAAGACACCTTGACAAACCTACCAATGTGACCTTGATTTCTGACCTTGACATCAGTAACAATGTCACAGTCAATGGCAAGCATCTTTACTAAATTTGCAGATAATTCCGTTATCACAACAGATAACAGTACTGACAGGTTGAAAAATTTACCTTTTACCACCAAATTTATATTTAAACAATTGCTCACTGTAACCTTGACTTTGACTTATCTGACCTTCAATCTCTAACATGTTCACAGCTAGTGAGTATGTGGACTAAGTCTGATAATAATCATCTGATGAGAATGTTATTAACCTTAAAATGTTCACACATGAGGGATATCAGACATAGATTGCAACTGTTATTCCTTACCTTTTACATACAAGACAATAAACGATACATTAAAGATGCAACAGTAAATGGCACCCACTCACAGACTTGGAATTATCCAAGTCCAATCCTTTCATTCACAGACAATTACTCCATGTATTGCTTTCTACAGCTGATGACCACTGCTATTTCATCATGTCTGCTGGTATTTGTAATACACACTCACATGGGAATAGCACAGACGCATACATGTCATCATACAATACCATGGATGATCATAATCAGTGGTGTTGGCTTCTGTAAATCAAATATATTTTTGCATCAATCATAAGTTAGGAAGTGGAAGGACTGACAGACAGACATACATGCACATAGATGCCAAAGTGAGCACTGTATTTAGCTTCCAGCATTGAAGGTTTGATGATGAATTGGACAAGCTGCAAAAACTCTGTTGTGTCAGCCATTAATGTGAGGAAAACTTTAGAGTCTATCTGTAATGTCTATATATATAACATGATCACAGTTCAAGTTCTATCTGCATGAGTCTTCTGTGTCCTCCCTTAATGTAATGACAGATTTGGTTCTATACTGCAAAAAACTCTAGCTCACAATGATCCCAAACAAACTGTTTGTTTAAGATTTGTTATGTAATACTACAGCCAAAATGACTGTTTTTGTTTTGCTTGTAATTCAGCAGGCCAAAATGGTGAAGCATTGGGATTTTTGCTGGCAATTTAACATGCCAAAATGACAAAGTATAGGAATTTTATATGCAGATAAACTATGTTGTATATAATGTTATGACATGTAATGAGACGCCTGCTATTAGTTGTCAAAAGAGGTCATCAATCAAGACCGTTTTCACTGTATTACCATTGAATTTCAATACACACTCAGATCAATAAAGGCGTAACAAATGCACTAAAGAATATTGACTTTTTTTAAGTGTACAGAGAAACCTTAAATAAAAGACACTAAATAATACTGAAATACTTTTTTTTTAAGTTTACAGAGAAACCTATAGATAATGGTCAATAAAATTCCTATATATCATGGACACTAAAATACCTATATATCATGGACACAAAAATTCCTCCTTCATGGGCAGGTGTCCTGTATCTACCAATGAAAAACTTAAGTACACCTAACAAAAGAGGTTCATAAATGATGTCCCTATTTAGGTGTCTTTTGTATAAAACTGTCTGAAATAGGTTTAATTGTGTCTTGTGCATCATTCAAATTATAATTAATTTGCTTTTAAAATGCACAATGATGACTTGCAAGCCGTATCTAACAAGAGTAAATCAATACAAATATTTATGTCATATAGTTCTGTTATTTATCAATTAATTACTATAAATTAAGTCTCACACAAATCATTGGTCTGACATCTATTTTTGTGTTATATCCAATATATACGATCAGATCCCAAAGACCACTAAACATCGTTTGTAACGTCTCATGTAAAATAAATAATACTACACACTATAATGTCATGTAGACTGAGAATCAGAAACATTTTCTTGATGTAAAATTGACTCATTTTGTTATTTTACTTTAGATAATAGCCTACTGGATTAAAAGGGAGTGGATGAGCGGATCTGAAAACCATCACCATCAATAGCACCCTGACACACCCACCGTTTTAAATTTACTGTTCAAGTTACACAATGATACAGAACTTATGACATGCTATTAAAATCTGAATCTAAATGATGTGACTTCACTTCAATTCACTGCCAACTTTCTTGGTCTCATGGCTGGTATCTCAATGTTTTGTAGACAGGGGAGGAATCAGATAAAGCAAAGGGGGATGGGACTGACAGAAGTGAAATAGAGATTATGTAAAGCCTAAAATACTTTATGCATGCAAAGACATGGCAACTCTACAAACTGCCTGGCTCATAATACATAGGACCCAGGTTCAATACCTGCCCAGCCCAACTCACGTCAATCACTTAGGTGTATCTTTTGGAAAAGAAGGCATTCAACTGCCATTTTCCTCATACTTGTTAAATCAATACTGTGCTGAAAGTGACAATAAAACCCACCCAAAACAAGCAAATAAAACCTGTCAAATAGATCATTGCTGTGTATCCTCTTTCCTATTGTAATACACGCTGTACACAAAATTTCCAGTGTAATTACTCTGAAAAGCCTATAATACCAGGCTATTGCATGCCACCTATGTACACAATATTTAGACCGTTTATAATACAGAGGGATATTAATTTCTCATATCTGAATATCACCATGAGTTAATATTTGATTAAGGACAATGTGAGGCACGTGAAAATTATTTATTTCCATTACATCTCTGATTAGAGTATCACCAAGACTCTGAATGAGCAGAGATCTGATCTTACTCGGTGCAAAGATACAAATATAATATTTGAGATACAGAAATATGATGCACGATTTGTGAATGATGCTGCATCAAGAATAGAAACCATACATTATATTTCAACTTCAAAACTTTACATGCTCACAGAACAAAAAAAAGGACTAGCAATAGATAGTAATACAATTCAGTCTAAGAATTAACGAGTAATACAGCTCATTACCTAACAATATCAACATTTCTATGGCTTACAGATTAAGAATAAACTAGTAGAGACATGCAGTTTATAGTTCAGTCATTGTTTCTTACTAAAGTCAATTAGCTAACAACTTAATCAACCAGTATTAATCATACAGCTAAGAATAAACTAGTCGTTAACAGTCATATAGCTCAAAGCCAAAGAAAAACCAGTAACAGTCATAATTTCAGATTGGGCCACATCTGTATTCTATGAAAAGTGCCCAACATGCTTGTAAAAAAAATCCACTGCCTGAGAAAACTGATCATGAAATGCGAATTTTAATTTCAAACTTGTTCAAAGACTTGTAAATTGATAATTATCCCCAAACATCACCAACCTACTACATGTACTGCCCTTCTATTGAAAGCAGCAAATTCAATATACACATGATTCTACTGGCAGTAGGACAAAAGTACTGGTTTTAAGGCTGTCTACCATACATACCATTTTATAGTAGGAATCTATCTCGTTTGAATATTAACAGATGTTTTTTTTAAACTAAAACAACAAATAAAACCAGTATTTTCACCGGTATAGTGCTACAACTGTCTTTGTGACCTGTGAGTGGCTGAGTAATCGGATTAAGCTAGCATTTCTATACAACAACCTGTTACTTGATCACCTTATATGCTGTTGCTTTGAGGTTTTAATGCCATTTTTCAGCACACAATAGGCTATACATGGCGGCCAGTATTACTGGTGGAGGAAGAACCTGGGAAAACCCCAGGAAAGAACCGGCCCTCGAGAAGCTACTGGCAAACTTTCTCACACAACTACATTAGCTGAATCTTAGACTCAAACCCACACAGACAGAGGTGAGATGGCAGTGATCAGAACGGAGAGCGCTTCTGCTACTCTGGGCCCCAATCACTTTATATAATCTGGAGTCTTTGCCAAACATGGGATTTTTTTTTATATAGATATTATGAGACTTTTAAAAACTCAAAAGAAATCCAGGGTTACTTTTGAGTATGTTATGAAAGATCAGCAGTCTTCTGACAGATGTCAGAGACAACTATAAAGCAACCCTACTTGTTTTGGGTTTTTCTTCTGATTTTTTTTTGGCCTGTGCACAAAATGCATTTTCCTATGGATCCAAAAGTTAGAATGCAGTTATAGTCAAAATTTAAAAATTCAAGGAGAATAAATAATTCAATAGAAATTATATATAGAATAAAAAATGAAAAATAAGTCTGTAGTAAATATAAGGGTAACAATCAATGGAGTAAGAACAAAAGCAGCTCCATCCTTTTCGTATTGTAACTATTGATGAACAAGTGACAGGTTAAATGGTAAGACAGTACACAGCAAGATCCACAAACAACAAAACGGCTGATATTGTCAATATAACTTCAACATTTCAGAGACATAGACACATGAAGGTACTAATGCCTGCCAGTAAGAACTATAATCATAGAAGAACTGTGTATGGGATTCTTACAAATCCTTGTCATGTAAATTATTGGTATTTATGATCATTACAGATTAGTACATTTTCTAAGGCTGTAAATCCCATTCAAACTAAACCAATCAAATATTTGGATTTTGGTAATAATTATTTAGTTGAAGAGGGAAACTTATTTGTGCATGACTAATCTCCCTTGCACTTAATTAAGGCTCAATAATCGATAGTATGCAAATAACAACATACATCAAGAAAGCACAAATGATGAGTCACCAAACAGAAAAATGCATCTACTAATTAGCTTATTATTTAAAATCATTTTCTTTTGAAAACTGAATCATATCTGTTAGAGAGTAATTTGAGATTCACAGCAAATCATTTTAAAACATTGGCAAAGGATGGTAAAGTTATAACTCTAAATTTGAAAGGTTATAAAGTAAAAAGTGACCAATCTGACAAACCATCAGTTAACCAGGGTGTTTTATAAAAGGTTTAGCACACAAAAATTATTAAGCATTGATTTATAGTAGGCAAATGCTAAAGTTTGGAACAATTATGAGACTTTCGTGATGGATGCCATGGTGAACACACTGGAAATCAAATTGGCATCATTTCATCTACAACCAACTGGACACAATAAGAACTCTTCTGGTGAAATACATGTCAATATGCCTTAGGAGTTGCAACAACAAAATGTTCAAGATGGCTGCCATTGTGGACATATTGAAAGTCAGATCAACAACTTTTGCATTTAAAAGCAATCTTATATCATTACTTTTGGAGAAAGCCTTTTGTCAATATGACTTTCCATTCCAAGCAAGAGAAGCAGCAATAGTAAGATTTTTAAATATGGCTGCCGTGGTGGACTGCAGATTGATGCCATTTTCATACAGGACCAACGATGTTGTTGTTGTATGGTTTAATGCCATTTTTCAGCACTCAATAGGCTATACATGGCGGCCAGTATTAATGGTGGAGGAAGAACCCTGCAAAATCCCTGAAAAGAACTTTCTCATATACCCACATTGGCTGAATCTAAGACTTGAACCCATGCAGAGGTGAAATGGCAGTGATCTGTAACAGAGAACGCTTTAGACCACTCAGCCACTCTGGATAGGACCAAATGACATAAACCTACAGTTGAAAACTCTGTGTGCATACACATTCATATGGAGTATCGATATACGAGATTTTCAGTCTAGCTAGAGTGGTGGCCACATTTTTATGTCATAGTGAAGCCATTTTAATGTCAGATAACTTGACATTAGGAAGAATACATCTGCAAGCGTCTAAGTAGTTTAAGAATAGTATCAATAAAAGGCAGCTGTCTAACAGAAAATAGGCCATAAAATAAGGTCTTCTGATTAATAACCAGCTGACCTAATTAACACTGCTGTATCAATATAAAATTCTCTGATTTTCTATGCTATATGTGTTCTGGTCAGTTATTCAAAGGAAGCCTGTCTCAAAAATGGGCAGCAATCCATTGAAATATTAAACAAGAAATGTTGGGCTGAAAGCTTATGATAGCCTTGAGGTGTTGATAGTTAATGTAAAAATTCAAAGACAGTAACATAACAGCACCTGCAATATGGTACACACAAATGCTAACAGTTCATGAGGCATTTAATTTATGCATACAAGCTTGCCTGCCAAATTCAATTGTCCCTATCAAATGGGTTTTGAGCAATTGTGTTAATGAGCTTCCTGGCTAGCTGGGACATATAACTAATTTAATATTCCTTTCCACCCCACCATAGTATACACAGTGAGGGCATAAAAACTGTACACAATGAGATTTTCCCCAGTTGTGTTATATGGCTGTATAATGCTTATAGTAAGATTGTCCAACATCAGGCTGCTAGGGACAAGTCATTAAACAGACCGGTTTCCAGATACATGTATCATACTTCAAGCCGCAGTGTGATGTGCCATCAGGCAGGTTTCCTGACACATGTATCATACTTCAAGTTGCAGTGGGAAATGCAATCAGGCAGGTTTCCCCAACACATGTATCATACTTCAAGCTGCAGTGTGATGTACCATTAGGCAGGTTTATAGAAACATGAATCATACTTTAAGATGTATGTGATGTGCCAGTGGGCATGTTTCCAAATATACGTATCATACTTCGAGATGCAGTGATCTGTGGTAGCTTGGCTGGTAGAGCTCTGGACGCGTAATTCAAGGGTCACAGGATCAACAAATTTTATTTATTGTAAAGCATTTTGCATTTGTTGCTAAAAGTTTAAAGAGAGTACTAAACAAACATTTAAATGAGTTGGGGAAAAAAATATAATTTAATAAATGGGGGAAACTAAAAGGAAAAGACCAGGTGATACAGATGAATATCAAGCCGTAAATAAATGTCCCAGATAGATGCTGTCCTTATCTTTGCAAAGCCATTGTTACAAAATATCTGCTGTAGAAAAGAATACAATTAGTTGATAGTAACAATGACATTTGATTTAAAACACTAATCTCTTATTGATAAACCTATCCACAACACATTACTGTATCTTTTTGATGATGTCAGTAACCAATACTCAGGAAACCAAATGTCAATTTTCTTCTCAAAATCTATTTTCCAAATCAGAATCCAGGTCAGTAAAATTGGAAGCAAGTTATTTGATTACTTCCAAAATTAGCTATTAAGCCTGTGAAACACTGCCTAGCCATAGCAATTTCACCAAGAATTACAGTATCGGCACAACTGGTTGTGCCTTCCAAACTCTCCTTTACAATGCAAGATATAGGGCTGAATGGTCGTTTTCTTTCCACATTAAAACAAAAATCAATTTCAAAATTTCAAAAACAAGACTTCATCTAGTACTGGCAATAGATGTGATGTAATTTAGATTTTTAATGTAGCTTTAACTTTTTTTTAAAGTCATATTGCTACAATGTTTGCACTGTAGCAGTTAAGAGTGATGTCTAGCACTGGCACATCATGCCGCAGACATGTAGCATGATGTCCCACCCAGTCACATTATCCTGACACCAGGTCGACCAGTCCTAACACTAACCTCTTAACGCTGATGGTCAAGCGAGGCAACTGTAAGTACCATTTTCTTTTAAAAAGTCAGAATTCTAAAGTAAGGGTAATCCACTCTTATAAATACTTTGGGGCAATTATGCAACTCCTGATGTGCTTTATGTCCCTGTGGCAAATCATGGAGGTAGGTATCACATTACCCCAGGGTAAATTATTAAGAACTACTGAGATTCCTGTCTTATAACTATGTGTACATTATTAAGCATTAAAATCATACACATCACTAACTATTCATATAGGCACATCAGCAAATGAAGGTTATATTTATTATCCCTCAAAAGCATTATTTACAGAACTCAAATGGTTCACAATATATGACAGGATAGATTTTCACAAGGCAGTTCTTTTATATAAATGACCACATCGAACTGCACCAGAGTATATTCAGGACTTATTCAAGCCTTTTTCAACACAATACCAGTTGAGATCAATATCACATGGAAACCTTCTAGCTGTAGGAGCACCTAATTGATGTAACTGAATTATGTGGAATTAGTCACAAGCAAGAGGGGTTTTCTTTTCTATATTTAATGGCTCTCTGATACCTCTAGTTCTTCATGCTGAATCCTTGCACTATGTTTGACCTGGCTTTTAAACAATCCTAGATCACTCCTTGAAGAACTTTCTCTATAGTTCTCTATAGCTTAAGTTCTGGTCCGATTGTGTTAGTTGCAGACCCTTTATCTAACTCTAATCCACATATAAAAATGCACAAAATCTAAATTATGTAATCCAAATAAAGTCAAATATCTACTCTCTATACACACTCTTTTCCCACTGATACTGTATGTTACAATTTCCAAAACATGATATTAAGTAGGAAATTACTTGTAAACTGTATCCTTATAAGCAAATTAATTTAAAATTAAACAATAACTAACCAACTCTATTTTAAGCACTTTTTACCTACTAAAAGAGATTGAAATTTCCCTACAACTGGTCACTAATTTGAATGTTAAAGTATTAAGGCAAACCTGCTATAATTGATTTTAATTAGCTTTACAATGCCATAATCCAACTGTCATACTGACTTATTGTTTCAATTTCTCAGCTAGCACTCTAACTTGACACCATTGTATTTGAGTAGCTGCTGATAATACCATATTTACCAAAAATCCCAGCCTCTGAATTGAACAGTGACATAAGAAGTACTCTTTTATCATAGACATACTATTATTAAATTCATGGAGAGAATTTAGAAAATTTATACACAAATATATCTTCTCTTCTAAAACTTGTACAAATATCATAGCACCTGAAATAACTAAATTTAGCTCTATAATATAGCACCAAAACCAAGAACAGAGCAATTTTTTAAAAAAACTTCCAATACTCTGGTACAGTTTTGCGGAACAAACTTCCACTACATGTAAAATCTGCTGAAAATATTAGAGTATTTAAGAAGAGATATTATGAGCATGTATGTGTTTCTAACAGATAATGGAATTAAATATTTTAATACAAAACTTGTTAAGCAGTAATTATTGATCTCTTCATATAGTGTGCATTGTTATTGTTGAGGGCCTCAAGGGAGAATAATCTTAGACTAATGAGATGCTCTATAAATAAATCATTATTATAATTATAATTATAATTATTATTATTATTATTATAATTATAATTATAATTATTATTATTATTATTATTATTATTATTTTTATTATTATTATTATTATTATTATTATTATTATTATTATTATTATTATTATTATATGCTAAGCCAACTTAGATGACCTGAACCTGATGTATTCTGGCTAGGATTTGAACTCACACACTTCCTGTTGCAAATCCAGTGCCCTAATCAATAAGCTTCTGCAGCTCTCCTTTGCTGAGAGAATAAATAGTTATGCTGCAGAATTTTAGTTTAGTTACTTCATCTGAGCTTTAAATAACAAACTAGAAAAAGAACTTATATTAGACCTTAAGTATAGTAAATGATGGTAACTAATTAGGAACACATACTTATCAATTACAATGAAGTGGTAACTCTGACAATGTCATTTTTCTCCAGTCCACACATGGGGTCTTCTCTCAATCTAGACTTCATTATAGTCAGGTATTCGTTATAATCAGGTATGTTACTAAAGAAAATAGTAATAAACCTGCAGATTTTAATCTCTTAAACAGAATATTTATAAACTACCATAAAAACTTTGGTTTAAAGATGGTTCCAGGACAAGAAGTTGCTGAATTAACAATATATAAAAGTTTTAACATGCTTGGAAATTTTGTAATTTTTTTTCACAATTTGAAATGAATTCATTTTTACTTAGATAACACTCAGTGTCTGCAACATGATGTGCATTATCACTGATAATCAGACTGGTGGTGCATTGTAATAAAACTTATAAATGAGTGGGTGGGTGTAATGCCTTTATTCATCACATGATAGACTATACAATTGGCAGCCTAATCTGGTCGAGGACAAACTTAGGTGGACCCCAGGATGAACCATTCCCCGGAAGTTAACAGCAGGTGTTCTCACATAAACCAGTGGCTAAAGTGAGAATCAATGTATAAAAAAAAAGAAAAGTGAAATGTGTGAGTGAGCTGTACAAAAAATGTACCCTAGACCATTCAGCCAACCCATCCCCGTAAGACAAGACAAGCCTAATACACCAAACAAGGGTTATCTGTTGTCTCACACACACACACACACACACACACACACACACACACCACACACACACACACACACACAAGCCAACCTCTTAACTTTAAATCCTTTACTTGCAAATAATGTATTACAGTCATTAAGATGACATTATATTGTATTGGGCCAACTTTTATTTCACCTGGCAAACAAGGTAGGTTGTGTAAGGGCTGCATTAATGAGCCCATAAAGATCATGCGGCTTAAATAACCTGGAATAATTTATCCAAATACTTGTGCGGACAAATCAATGGTAAGACGTGCAAACAAGTTATGTTCGACACTGTTCATATGCAGAATAAAGCACCTTATCTGATGGCATCTATATACATTGGGATATCAGGGTCTATGCTGTTTGTAGATGGATGATACAAGGGGGGAAACATATTATACCAGTAGTAACAGCCACTTGGATGTAAACTAAAACAAAGTTCTCTCATCCCACTTTCTCCATTATTATTCAGTTACATATGTCTCCTTTTCAAGAAAATTTATGATGTTATGTGTGATAATTTACAATAAGTACACAAGGCCAAAAACATATCCTTGATTTATTCTAAGCTACAGCATATATTTTGAAGTCTCATTTCTGTAATTAAATTTATACTTGGTTGTGCTCTACAATTTCATACTTTGCAAAGGGTTACATTTTTAAAGAAAAAGAATTTCCCAGGTTCTCCTAAAAATGACCTTGTACCTAGAATATCATAAGTACTATTAAAAGAAGTTTTTATTACCTTTTTTTTTTGTTGATGATTAATTGATTTAAACACGGTTATTAGACACAAAATGGCCTTACTTTAGATTTGAACCTATCAAAAAACTGCTAGCTCCACTTGGTCATTTTCACTTCCTGGACTTCAAAAGGTAAACTGTAAACATAACGAGTTTATATTTTTTAAAAATATTTTGAAATTCAATGATTGCACTTTCCTAAGCCAATATTGCCTACTCTAGCAAAATTGTTTTTCACAATTTTATTAACTGCTAAATATGAACTAGTTCTGACTGATTTTTTAGCAATCCTGGTTATACTGTGACATGCAAACACTGGCAACCAAAAACAACGGACAAAACCCTTGCCTATATTTTCCAGAAAGACAAGTATCTCCAGCCAAACTACACACACTCCCAGAGACAAATGCTGTAATATCTTACTGAAAAATGCAGACAAAACAAGGCCAATTGCAAAACTGGGGTAAAATCAAAACAAAAGGTTCAATTTTATACATAAACCAATCTACTTCATTAAATTAAAGATCTTCATAGGTGAAACAATAATATTGGTTAAATCCAATTGAAAACTGATTGCCTCCATTAACTGCCTTTTACTACATGCTCAAGGGTAGATTCATTCAGTCTAGTCTATGTCACAAAGTCTACACTGGCACCGAAATATAACCTATGAACTTCAGTGACTCAAAAGTTCTGGCACATGACTCATTACCATCATTGTGTGGGTTTGATTCCAACCATCACATCAGTCCAAACTAATGTGATGTGTCCTTATGCAAGACCCTTTACTCTAGTTGCACATTAAATACACTATAGTATGTGAGTCTCGTAATGGAGAAATTTAATATATAGTGTTGACTGGCTATTGCAACTAATATATCCTTGATATTTTGAACACTCCAGAAGAAAAGGAAAGCATCAACATACCGCGCTACAATGAACCAGATTACTGTAGGTACAAGTTTAGTTTTAAAGTTTTCATCCAGCACAATGTTTTTTCTCTCTTGCTCCAGATTTTTGCTAATTTTGTCATTTACGCACAAGATGGGAGAGGGGAATGAAAAAAAGAAAGAATTCTAATGATAATGTGTACCATTTTAGTTTCAGTCAGAAAAAAGGGACTATTAATACTTGTATTATTATTTTCATGTCAGTTATGATCAATGAATGAATAGAAATTCATCTTTGATCTAAATTATAT
Source organism: Unio pictorum (assembly GCA_030141615.1). Classification (NCBI taxonomy): domain Eukaryota; kingdom Metazoa; phylum Mollusca; class Bivalvia; order Unionida; family Unionidae; genus Unio; species Unio pictorum. The sequence goes on from JARLTB010000181.1 coordinate 2,490,831, forward strand.
ATATATATATATATATATATATATATATATATATATATATATATATATATATATATATATATATATATATATATATATATATATATATATATATATTCTGTACCAATGATATATCACAAGATGCATACATTTTTCGTTAAAAGGTAACAAGGCTTGCAGAGGTTACGTTTAATGAAAACTTTATAAGAGTGGTATATAATTGATACAGCATACATACTATATATTATTTATACCACATACAAGTTTTAATTTTATTTAGGAGATAAAATGGACAGCCATAAACAGAGCAAGTTAGGGGAGTAAACTCTTCACAACCTCTCGCATCTATGCTCAAAAAAAAAGTTCTCTAGTGATTCATAATTTCCTATACATTTCATTCATATTAGTTGCTATATGTTTCCTATTGCAATATTAAATGAAATGAAAACACAGGGCTGATAGTCCAATTTTTTTAAATAATGTGCATGTAAACATTGAATTTGCGGCATTCGTTGTCATGAACAATAACAGGGTGGCCATTTGCATTTATAGCAACACTATGATTCGAGCCAGAAACATCAAAATAAAAAAGGAACATGAGATAATTAAACATTTAACCCTAACTACATTTCACTGATATTGTTTCTATCCATATTTTGCTACTCCTACGTACTGTCAGTGTCACTTTCAATAATTCTTCTATGTTTCGCTGTGTGGGCCCTGTTTCAGAATTCGCCGGTTGAAAAAAGTTGTCCCAGTTAGGTATCTCGTTCACGTTTTGCAGAAGGTTCAAAACATATTTTGTATGGTGATGTTTGATCCATAGAATGGGTTGTTGATAATTTGATTCTGTTGAATATTACATGTTTGGGGAAATGATATACGACAGTCTGTTGCTGTGCAGCTTGAAATTTATTTGTTGTGGGTAGTGGGGATTGACAGCATCATTACTTGGATGGCCAGTGTTACTATGGTAACTGGAGTATGTATGTTGTCACTAATATTTTAGTAGCTGTTTAAAGACTTTACATTTGTGAGGCCTGAAATTTGCATATCAGTTGGGGGAATGTTTTTGTCTCAGCTTATTTTGCCTACTAGTGTTTGTTAATTTCTTTTTTTTCTGTAATACTGCTTTTTCTTTCATTTTTTTCATGATTCATCTAAGTATGTTAATTCCAACAACTTGTTTCCTAAACCATTTTGGTTTTGTCACTGAGACTGGCATAGTTTTGGGCACAATATAGAAAAGATCTTCACACTGACAAAAGTCTGCTGGTCTTAACTCAGCATACCGTTTGTAGATAGCAAGTGGATCTCTCTGTCATTTTTGTTTTCATACATCTTAGGATTAATATCCCTGATGTTCTTGACATTGTCTCCTATTCTTGTTTTTGTCTGCTTTTGATTAAATTTAAGATACTTGAGGTCATCTTCATCTTTTTACACACACACACCCCATTTCAGATTGTCATGTTCAGTCACTCCCCTCAAACCAAAATGCATAGAGGTGTTAAACCACAATGTGTTAACAATGACTTCATGTGTTTCCATCCCCATTAGTTTTTTGCTATACAAGGCGTTTATCTCCTCTGTGATCGGTTGGCTCTGATTGGGTTTATCTCATTTTCCTTAAGATTTTTAATCCTTTTGCTTAGTTTGAAGAGCTTTCCTTATTAATGCAAAATTTGTGTCTGTTCCTCTCATGATTATACTTGCATATTTCTTGATTTTAAGGTGGTGATCAATTGAGCTGATGATGCTTCTTATGCTGTTCGGTTCAAACTCAAATCCATATTTTCTCCAAACACTTGGTATATCACTAGTCAGGTGCTGATTCACTTCAGATCGGTGTATTGCATGTAATCTTAATTCTTTTTTGTTTTTTACAGACAGGTTTTAATGTATTCCAAAATATTCATATCCATGTTTAGAAAGTATAATAGCTATAAATACATGATTATATGTATTCATTTCACACACAATGGGCAAATCACAATTTGATATACCAATACTATTGGTATATCGAGTTGCTTTATACCAACACTTCAACGGTCAAGTTATTTCTAAAGTGTGTGTGTAGCAGCTGCATGTGCACCCATGTGTACAGTAAATATTTAAATGTATTACAAAGTATCCTATTTTGTATTATGTTAATAGTGTGTTAAGCAAATTCAAAAAGAAAGTATATTATCTGTAACATTTCATACCATGTGTTAAAAATTTTATCTACAAAGTACATGTATATACATTAAAGAAAATTTGCTGCTAATTCTTCAGAAGAAATAATATATCAAGGCAATAGGAGAAGTACAATGTTTCTACCAGAACATTTTGAAGACAAAAGAAATATTTATGATTCCATGGATTGATGACATACAAAAAATACTGGGTATGAAACATTCTTGAGAATAATGTAGTGTTTTTTAAATACAAGGACTTAGTGCTGCCAATATTCTTATTTACTTTTGCTCTAAAAGAGACCAAAAAAATCCTACAGAAATGGACAATATAAAAAAATGACAAATAAAGAATACAGCATTCCATCAGTTTAAATAGACGTTAATCATTATGTATCACCAGTTGCTTTAATCAAGTGTGGAATAGCAGAAAGATATTCACAAGAGATTGTAAATGACCTTCATGATACTTAACACTATATACATACACTACATCATTCACTTGCATTCAAAGATCATTGTTGGTATCAATAAAAGGCATTTTACTTGAGAAAGGACTGTGCTTCTCAAAGAAAATAAACAGGTTTTTGATTATGTGTGAGAAAGTGTAGATAAATTTAAGACCATCTGATAAACCTTACCTTCCACAGATTAAACTAGCACTTTTCCCCATGAAGACTCCACAAAAATATCCAGGTTTGTGAAGTTAATAAAATTCCAAAGTCTTACCACTCACAATACACAAATCTTGTATGTGAATATTAGCCATATTCCATAACTGAACAGAAAAATAGCTTTAGTAGCAGTGACAGTGATGTTGTCTTTTCTCCACCTAAACACAACAATGGTTACCCTTCAAATAGCCAATTATGTCAGTAGATCCTTTTGTGTTCACTTCCAGCCAACTGTTCAGATCATTAGAAGAAAAAAAAAAAACTGTCACCCACTTTCAGAAGTCTACCGTCACTCTGACACAAATGCCAATAATCTCAAAAGTCATTTGGATACAGTTAGACAAGTCCATTCATGGGAGTGGGGGTGCTCACCCCTGTTGGAAACAAATAATAATAACTACCCAGTACCTATTATTATGGGTAAACAATACACTTCAAATATTAGAATGGTAGTTAGTACAACTAACCTATTAAACAAAGTGCTTTCACTCCATAGACTTTCAAACAATTGAAAATAAAGCAAACAAATACCATGGCAGTTATGTACACATAAAGGGGACAGTTTGTGGAACTTGATGTTAGAATTGACAGATATTTCATATGGACCAATGAAAAACACTAAAGAACCTGCTATTTAATAGGAATCAAACCATCCATAAAACGGTTGTTATCAAAGGATATACATGGACTGAGTGATACATATCTGCTGAAATATTTAAAATTGTCAGTGAAACATATAGACAGAATATCTGTGTTAAATAAATCAACACTGTCATTTGTGTTTGATTAATGGTAGTGCTCATATATGATTTAACAATGTCGATATTAACAGGGCTAATTTCGAGTGTATCAACTTCAACCCTTGTCAGTTACAAATTTTAATTTGATTTCAGTTAAGGATCTTTAAGAATTAATTACCAATCCCCAAAATATTTAACTTTTTGAGAGGAATGCTATTTTTACCAAAAAATTGAAACAATATATGTAACGGAATTAAATACCATCTATACCTGCTTATAAGTCAAATCAAACTGGAAAGATCCTGATCTGCTATAGCATCAAGATCCTGATCTGCTATAGCATCAAGATCCTGATCTGCTATAGCATAATGCACCTGCAGATCAGGATCCATGTTGTTTGTTCCACAGATTAGTCATAACAAACTGCACAGACCCAGAACTGCTCATGCATTATGCAATTGCAGATATAGGTCTGCGTAGTTTGCAGTTGGACTTTTTTTTAAAGTGAATACAGACAGTAGTCATAAAGTACTACTCAATACAGAGAGGCCTCGAGTGGCCAAGTGGTCTAAAGCGCTCTCCGTTACGGATCACTGCCATCTCACCTCTGTCTGCATGGGTTCGAGTCTCAGATTCGGCCAATGTGGTTATGTGAGAAAGCTTGCCAGTAGCTTCTCATGGGTCGGTGGTTATTTCCAGGTTTTTCCCCGGATTCTTCCTCCACCATTAATACTGGCCGTCATGTATAGTCTATCAGGTGTTGAAAAATGTCATTAAACCCAACAACAATTACTCAATACATATGTAAATCAGAATAATTAAGTTTTAGTGAAATTAAGGAGGAAACTAATTTTCACTGAATACTTGTATGCACAAAGTACATGGGATAATTTTCTGATATAAATAATTAGCATTAGTCTAATCTATGGATATTTCAGATGCATATTTGCTCCCTCAAGAAGACAAAAACTTTAAATCTGCTCATCTTTTAAACAAAAAAAATTCTTTGCACCAATAAAACTTGCTCTCTTTCTTGTTGCTTTCGCTAATATGCTAAAATTAAACTTTTCAGTATTTAATGCACTAATATACTACAAAGTACTTTATTACATACATGTAATTAATTTTCTTATCACACAATCAACACAGTAAATAATTTGCTATGTGTTTTTGATACTTTTCATACATGTGTAGTCGTTAAGGTGCCACTTAGTAACTATAGTAACTAACCTATCTGGTCAGAAACTGACTGTTAGTCGCATAGCATGTGCAACAACTATAAACAAACAAACAAAAATGGGTTCAGTTCTCACACATTTGAATGATGAGACGTGACAGGTTGCTAGTGACACAAAATATATTTTGAGTACTTCGAGACATGAATATGGGTGAAAATTTAATACAAATGGAGATTACCGGTTAAGTTATTCAACACTACATATTAGCATCCTAGCTAACAGTATGTATGCCTGGCAGGCATAGTTACAAACTGGGTTCAAGTCTCAGTGGAGTCAGCTACACTTTGTATTTCAATCCTCCACACTGAAATGGTTGGGGGGACCCGACGTTTGGGCAGAAAGGTCATAATCCTGGAGTCAAACTTAGGGCATCCAAATTACAAAATCTCTTTTTTGGTCACAGTTTGATTTCGATTTTCATAATGAAAAACATTTACAAAGTTCCACTGACTCTGAAACATTCCCAGACATGCTAGAACATTGATAGCAAATTGTTTATCCAGTCAATGGTCCTCTAAACCACCACATTAGCAAATTGTTTATCCCGTCAATGGTCCTCTAAACCACCACATTAGCAAATTGTTTATCCAGTCAATGGTCCTCTAAACCACCACATTAGCAAAATCAATTCCTTGCCTGTATAGCACAATGAAAATCTACTATTTGTCCTGCATCTGTCAGGTATACATTTTTCAGGTATGTAGTAAACAAAAATATCAAGGTATTTAATTCATAAACATACATATGGAATATAAGACACTCCTAATACTTCATTACTCCTGGGTTCATGAATTTTAATAAATATATTGATCATTCCATTTGTAACTGTCAATGATCATTTCAAATTCATTGCAAATTATAACATGTATAATGTGTGCCCTGTTTAACCAAACTTCCATGTGGCTCTAAATATATTCATAGGTCTCAATCATAAGGGAACTGACATTCTTCTGGGCAAAAAAGAAATTTATGACAAGGCCTAATCAATATATAAGTGTCAAATGTTGAAACCATTTTCTTAAATTCTTCAGTGATAACATAAGTTTTAAAATTAAGTGATGTTATACATACTGAATGTCAGATTGGCACCATTTTCTTTCAGGCAAAGTAAATAATACTTGAAGTATTTAGACTGAAACATAATGTCATAATCATCCATTCTGGGGAAAGTAGTGACAACAATATTTTCACAACAGACATCATGGGAGCCACATAGGTGTAAAACTGAGACCATCTTTATTTAGGACCAACAAATTATCATAAAGTCTATTTGCAAAAACTACATCTGAATAAAGCTATCTAAATGTATTTGGATTGAGAGATAACAATATTTACAAGATAGCCACCATTGTTAATTGTTTGTTTGTTTGATTAGGATTTTTAATGCAGCTATAAAAAAACATTCAGTCATCGCTACGATGTCTGCAGTGAGGCAGTTTATAGTGATGTCTACCACTTGGGCATCATGCTGCAGACATGTAGCATCATGTCCAGCCAAGTCACATTTTCCTGAAACCAGGCAAATCAGTCATAACACTAACATCTTAATGCTGTGTGCCTACTGAGGCAGCTGTTAGTACCTTTTTCGGTAAGTCTTTGGTAATGACTCGGCCAGGGATTAAACCCACAACATCCTGCTTTTGTGGCGGATGCTCTAACAACTAGGCCACCGAAGCAGTGGCCACCACTGTTGACATATCGAGTCAGTAATTTTATTTATGATGAAAAAGCTCAATCAAAATAACTTTCCCTTTAAGAGAAGCAAAAGCACGATTTTCAGCATGGCCATATATTGGGCATCAGATCAGCAGCATTGTAATTAGCAATCAGCAAGACATAAGAAATCATTAGTGAGAATCATACGGTGATATTCAGGAGAAGTGGCAATAACAAGAATTTAAAGTTGGCCACTGTGGTATCCACATTATACCCCAAAACTTTTTTCATTTAGGTCCAAGTAGAAATGATAATAGTTCTTTGGCCTTTTCTGACCAATCACTTTCATACATCATTGCACCATCGCCCAATGCAGCAGTGTAGACAAGATAAGACATTACTGACAAGTTCTTGGGTCATTTCTTTGGTATGTAAACTGAACAGCACATGCCCAGGCCTGATGACAATTTATCTGATTTGATACTCTTCACAGCCTAATGTGTATTTACCAGGATAAAAATGGGAAACACACTTACATTTAGGGGTGCTTAACACCACTGTTTTCTTCTACTTCATGTACTACAATGTACACTCATTTTGTAGATACACTTTCTATACTAAAATGCTGACCTTCTCCACACAAAAAAGTGGCCTCTAGATCTGGACAAAATGTATAGCAGTTTTTTTGTCAGGCAAGCTTACTTTTGTACATGGGTGGGATATCACGAAGGCAAACTTTGTACTGGGTATTAATATTTAAGAACTAAAAATGAAAACATGAATACCCAAAACATTGCCTGAAAACTAGTCAAAGGTAAACTTTAGTTGGTTGGCTGGACAAAGGTAATGAGATAGGCTATATAATATGTACCACCAAATCCAAAGTGGGTATTAAAAAAATGTACGACTTTACAGATACAGTGCAATTCCAATCACTGATTCCATAAAAAGAAATTATCAGAAAACAAATCAAAATAGGTTTACAGTTTAGATCATACTTCTGAATCATCCATTAGGTTACCATAAAAAAGAGAAACATATAAATTACACTAGAATTGTAATATATATATATATATATATATATATATATATATATATATATATATATATATATATATATATATATATATTTATATATATATATATATATATATACACACACACACTCTGGTCTGAATAGGAGAAAAGTTTTAATGATTTATCCTGCATAAAGTCAGTTAAGTTAAACCTAGAAAAGACTCTAATATAGGCAAATATATGGTAACGTAACTCTAAAATTGAACCCGAGTACAGCACTCATTCAATATAGCACTCTTCATTATAACACCATTCCTGTTATAAGGCAGTTCTGGTCGTGGATCCCTTTTAATTATAAGCAGCAAAATTATATGTATTTCTTTTATTAAAAGGCAGTCACTCTCAATGACTCCCAATTACAGTGTTATGATGATGGCCATCCAGAAGAAAATCTAAGTCTTGATTAACTAGGGTTCAGTATTTTTTAAAAATAGGACCAATGAAACAAAAGCTACGAGTATATATATATATATATATATATATATATATATATATATATATATATATATATATATATATATATATATATATATATATAGTTGCTGTTGTGGGTTTTAATCCCATTTTTCAGCAAAGTATAGGCTATATAAATTTGGTGGAAGAAAAGTGGAAAAATCCCTACCAATTGATGGGAACCAACTAGCAAGGTTTCTCATAACCATCTTAGCAAAGCCCAAGACTCAAAACCACCCGGAGATGAGATGTCCGTGATCTGTACAGCAGAGTGCTTTAGACCACTAACACCCACGACCAGTCTACATGTAAATGCTCAACAGGTCCAAATATGCAGGCAAAAACTGAGCCAGTTTTATTTACTACAACTAGTGATTCACGCCATTTAGTATTTAATGTCAGTCATAAAAGTTAGTGAAAAGTCTGAGTAAAAGTAGATGTAGATAAAAATCTCTCAGTGTAATATAATTTGAATAAAAATGTATGCAGTCCAACTAAAGTGGACTGCTTTCAGGGTATAATAGTGCTGTTCAATAAAATCATATAATCAAATATGGCTGCTGTTTTAAATGTGGCCTAATTATGTACATACTCAAAAGAAATTTTTTTGCAGCCTTATGGTTTATATCTTTTTTTGTAAATTAAAAAATCATATATATATTACAACCATTTCTCCTTCATGTATAATTATAGAAGTTTGTTTCAATTGTTTGCAATTGTTTGACAATACAACAACTGGTCTGTGTGAAATAGAGATGAATCTCACAAAAAGGCTGTAAATGTGTTCAAGCTACAAAAGTCATTATACTACTTCTACTATTACTAATACTGCATTGGAGAAGCTTATTTGGTCAATCATGCATGATACCAATACTATAATAACATGCACATGATATACAATTTGTACACGCTGTTGTGTCTTTATACAACATTGCCATTAAAAGCTACTGCTCATGTGGCATAAGTGGCAAGAGCATCTGCTTTGGATGAGAGAGGTCATGGGTGTGAACCCCAGTAAAGTCATATTTTAAAAAAACTTCTAAAAATGGTAATAGCAGTGCCCTCACATAGCTTGATAAGTAAGAAGTTTATGTGTTATGACAGGTCGGCTTGGTGTCAGGATAATCTGACTGGGTGAGACATGCCATGTCTGTAGCATCATGCCCCAGTGCTAGACATCACAATAAACAGCCAAACTGCAGACATCAAAGTGAGATGAATCCAATTGTTAAAGCACCATTAAAAACCCAAAAACATACATGCACACAATTAAAAATTAAATAATTTATATACTGCTATAATAAAATATGTATGATGAATACATACATGGTGATTCAAACAATGATTGCCTGTGTTGTTTTGAAGAAGAGTAGTACTGAATTACATCAAGTTATATTTTAGTCGCCAATGAAACTTATTAAAACTATTTGAGATGTTAGCTAGCGTTGCATGGAATGGAATGGAATTCCCTAGTTTGGCTCCAGATCAGCAAACTGTTTCTTAAAAATACCGAACATTCTTTAGGTAAATATAAATTGTTGTTTGAGATGGATCTTTGTTACACATACACATGTCCACTATCCAGAAAAAAATATTTTTGAGATAATCTGGAGCCATACAATGTAAGGACTTGTTGACTATTAAACCCTTTTGAAGCCAAGCTGTCTGCTGATATGGAAGCCACTAAAGACATTTTAAAGCGATTTGTTGATGATGCATCTGAAGGAGCATAAGAATAATGCTAGCTACTAGTTTTTAAAATTTCACTAGTGTCTTTTGATTTTTCCATATCATTATAACCCTTGACAGAAGAGCAATATTCTAGATGTGGCATGATATAAGCATTGAAGAATGTTTCTCTATTCTTGATAGACAAGATTTTATTCTATTCAACAGATTAGTTTTTAACTGACCTTTTAGTAACCATACCATCTTGTATTTTCCATATGAATATAATATTGGTAATCATAAAGTCAAGCAGATATCATTTTCAGACTGTTCAGTTTATCATTGCTTTAAAGTTTTCTCTCAGCTTTTACCCTGACTTCCCTACATATGATCATGGCTTTTAATTTAGCTGCATTTATCTTCATAGGATGTTGTGATGAACTTGGTGTATAAGGCTTTACAAGGTCAAGAAACACTGTACCTTGACCTTGATATGCTGTTATTAACAATCATCCACTATTCTAGTAAGTGTTGCATGGCATGAATGTCCTTCATGAAAACCTGATTATTATGAATGTAGTAAATTGAAAATTACACTTGGTTTTTAAATTCATCACAACCAGTTCATTCAAATATCTTTGAATGTAATGATAAAGTGATATAGGTCTATTGTTATTTGCATTGGAAAACTCCCACTTCTTGTTTAATGGAATTGCTTTTGCCAGTTTTAAACTTCTTGGAAAATTATCTGTAGAAATACTTCCAATATACATAACTGAAGGTGCCATCACATGAGAGTTTAAAGAAATTAGCATTTATATCATGTCCTGTGGCCATTTTGACATCAAGTTTTGTAAACTCATTGAAAATTATTTCTGGATTTATCTGAGGTATTTTGAACATACATCTTTGGTACTGAGTAAATGCTCATTTAATTCACCATCTGACAATCTTTAAATTCTGTGAATTCAAATTTTTCATTCATGCTCACGAAGAAATCTTTGACCACATTTGTAATTTAAATTGAACGTTATTTACAGATTTTCTTTCCATGTCAATGATGGTTATCCCCCAGATTTTAAATTGTTTTTTTCTTGCAATACTTTCTGATATTTCACTGGACTAGTAAGCTTTGCTGCTTTTGGTATCACTAACTTTATACTGTTTTCTCTATCATCTATCATTTTTGGCATCTTCTAGTTTATGAAATCAATTAATTTACTTAATTAAGTACATTCAATATATCCCTTGTAATCCAAATTGGTTGATTATTCTGCTTACTCCATATCAAATTAACACGAACAGTGATTTGTCATGATGCCATTATGTCAAGAACACCTGAAGGGTCATCAAAAGATTCAATTATTGACCAAGTGATATCTTTACATTCCTTAAGGAATATTTGTGCATTTGAAAGATGAGTATTTCTTGACTTGATGTTCATGTAGGATAATTATCACTTGTGGCATATTGGGGAAATTTAATTTCTTTAATACTGTGACATTGTTAGTATTGATGTGATCAATCAGCGTTTCAGATAGCTCTGTTACACTAGCTGGTACATGAGGAGCTGTTGATAATTCAGAGAATTTGTAATGATGTCATCAGCAAACTGATTAAATTAAGGTTACCTTACTAAAGGGACTTCTTTGTTCTCTGCATACAAAGTTCAAACTTTACTTTGAAATATGGTATATCAAGTTTCAATTTACTATTATCAAACGAAGACAGACATCACAGCTCGATATTAAAAAAAACCTCTTGTTTGTAAGATTTGTAATGTATCGTCCCAAACAAAAAAATATGCATTTTGATTGCTCCATCTGATAAAATATCTATTAAAAAAATTAAACCACTTAGAGACAATGCTATGCCACATGTTTAAAATGGGTGTGAAAATAAACATATCTTATCTGGGGTATTTAAACACTGACAGTCTATTTATGTGTATTGATTTCTTTTCTCTTATCTTTCCTATTCAAAGAGAAAGTTACCATATACAGTCCATTACAAGTCAACTGCAAACAGTACAGATCCTGACGTGCATGGAGATCTGGTTCTGTGCAGTTTTCAGTTGGGTGTGAATTATAAGCAGGTAATGATGGTGTGGAATACAGTTACATTGACATTTATCATAGATCATTAAATGTTCAGCCAATCAATTACAGTAAAACCTGCCTTAAAGATCACTTATATTTACCAAACACCTGTCTTCAGCAGACATAATCTTGAGGTCCCTATGAACAGATGTAAATAAATATCCTACATTAAAAGAAGCTACCTGTTCTAATAGAAGGCTATTACCCAGAAATGGCTGCCTATGAGAGGTTCACAGTATTACCAGTGTAATGGTTGATCGCAATATTCTTTGGGTGGTATGTTCCACGTTCACTTTTTCACTATAATGGTACTTCTGTAGTTCCCATCAGAAATTAATGTATGGAAATCCTTTTGTGATCTTGTTATGAACTTGATGACATTAAAATGATGTTTTCATTTTTCATGACAAAATTTCAGATTTTCTTTTTCAGATATAGTTTTGTCACAAATTGATTTAGAATATCATAAATATATTATATTTTTAAATCTTAAATGGTTGACACATTTCATGTATGCCAACTGAGTGGGTGAATGGAAAGTTGTGAAAGATATTCAAGCAAAATGCAACTTTTGGAACAAAGTTTGGATCAAAATTTAAAAAAAAAAACAACTTTTGAATTTTTAGCAAATGTTAATTTGTGAAATATGCGTATTCCTTTAAAGGACTAAGAATTATCCCAAGACTTACAAGAATGCAGTCATATTCGGTTTTTAAATTTACAGGATATCTCCAGTCCACAAAGTATTTTCCCAGTTGTTTTATCAGTGTGTCTTATGCTTATTGGCCTTTTCTAATAAATATCTTGCCTGAGTGTTGGCATCCCAAAGTTGTGTTGCATATTATATCAAAAGCGTAGTATTAAATTGTAAGCTGTGGTGTCAACACGCTTTCTAATTTTATCAACAAGCTCTCTAACGTCAGCACAGTATTCGATAGCATAAGCTTAATCCTCCCTTTAGTCACAATTATTTTGATGACTAGATGACACAGACGAAATTTATTTACAATAAAATACCAACCATTAATAGGTTATTTTTTTAATTTTCCTTCAACTCAAAATATTTTGTTTTTCTTTAACCCAAGATAAATATTTTTCTAAAATAATGTAATGGACATTATATGGTATTATTTTTCATGATATTTGTTTCCAGCTATCTGCATGTTTGTAATTTCAACAAAAACTAACAAACCCTGCACTCTAATTGTTATCCCTAATTGCTGAATACCATGGTACACATCACATTATGTTCAATGATACTGCACTATACAGCAGTACAAATTTTTTTTTTTATGTTACTCAATTGTACTGCATAATACCTGCTACTTAACATTATATAGCAGGACCCTTCCGATATGACAATGACATTCTTCAATTTCAAAATTAGCTATCTTTATTCAATATAATGCTGCAATTCCCGACCTCAAATCACAACCCGTATCAGGGTCGCAAGTGTCAGTAAGGTCATGAATGGTTATCAAAAAACGTTTTAAAAAGCTTAAGACATTTAAATCATATCAAATGCCTGAGGACTGGGAGGTCCTGTTGGTGGTCAGTTTAGGTTTGCAGAAAAAGAAAATTTGGGAACCACTGATATAAAATATTATTTTATACAAAATATCACCACTGAGATGTATTTTTTTGTTTCCTTTTATAACATACAGAATAAGATTTATATATTTAAACAAAGCTGTGATGCAAAACTACATGCTACCATGTATGGGAGTTCTTTTTTATTTATGTTTCACATTAGCACATCAGTCCTAATGTATACATAAAAAAAATCATCTAACAGAAGAAAAATAAAGCAGCAAGACAAAGAGGTTGTACATAATGACTCTCACAGCATGTCAACCAATCAGGTGTACAATTTTCAAATACAAAATTTCAACTTCTCAAAAGATGTGTTCCACATTTTGTTTTTGTAATAATTAACTCTTTAAATTATTTTTCTCTACAATTCTTGAATGTAAAATTCCTGAACTCTGGCCATATTTTAATGTTATTGTTGTCACAACAATGTATCATTTATGTTAACAATAACAGCATATAATTTATTGTTGTTTTACGATATATCATATGTGAAGGCTCGTGAGCTTATAAATGAAATAGCAAAATCTTTTCAAAAGAAAGTAATACAAATACTGAAAATAATTATGCACATGTAATTATTTTTTCTGAACATGTGTAAAATTAAAACAATTAGTCACCTTGTTCAAAACAAGTTGAATAGACAGTAATTGTACTGTATCCATGACTGAAAGACAATTTCAAAACTGGAGTACACAAGAATGCATTTTATGACAAACCTACAAAAGTAACCATTGCTTCAAGAGGACACAAGCTGAATTAAAAATTGTAAAGCCCTTCCCAAAAATACAATGAAATGAATTCAAAGTATTGTTTGTTTTGTTTTTTTATGGTTTAACGATATTTTTCAGCAGAATATATAGGCTATACATGGCGGCCAGTATTAGTGGTGGAGGAAGAAACCGGAAAAACCCCGGAAAGAACCACCGACCCATGAGAAGCTACTGGCGAGCTTTCTCACTTAACTACATCAGCCGAATCTTAGACTCGAACCCACGCAGACAGAGGTGAGATGGCAGTGGTCCATAACAGACAGCGCTTTAGACCACTCGGGGCCCCTTCAAAGTATTGTAGGAGTATTAATATAAAATGATGCAGCAAGTTATCAATAAATACATTCAAACTTATAAGAGGAAAAGAAAAACAAAAGATCCAACAATGTCATCTCAATAGGCCTCAGTTTTAAGGTCATTGCTGCTTCGACTCAAAACTGGCCATCCCAGAGGTGTGGGTTTTGATGGCATTGTCGCTTTAGCTCAAAGCTGGCCATCCCAGAGGCCTGGGTTTTAATGTTATTTCTGCTTGTACTTTAAGCTCGCCACCCAAGAGGCCTAGGTTTTAATACCATTGCTGCTGAGACATAAAGCTGGCCATCCCAGAGGTTCAAAGATGGCTGTCCTATTTAGCCTGGTTTTTAATGACATTGCTGCTAGGCTCAAAACTAGGAAAGGTAAAGAATGATAACTTACAAAGGAATGATTTGGGTTGGTCTGATTTCATTACTGCATTCAGGGTCAGAGTTTCAAAGGTTTTACTTGCTGATAGGAAGAATATCACATATTTTTCTTATCCAAATAATTCTGAATCAAAGTTATTTAAAATCTCAAATGGTTATTAGTTAGATAACTGCATTGATTTCAAATAATTATGTCAAAACAATTAACCATAGTCACAGGTATATTGAATTGTAGATTACAAATATATGCCTCAAGCAAGTCAGCATTAGCGTACAGTCATTTCTCCATTAGTGAAACCTTACTGATAAAGGGTCAATGATATGAGAGATATGTCCTAGACTTCAAGCAAAACTACAAAACCCTAATCACAAACTATGCAAATATGACATGCAAATATCTTGGGTCATGGAGACAGGTCATTCATAACTATATACCAATATTTGTAAAGATTTGATAAGAGTGAACCTTCTGCCATGGCCAATTATAGATGATTATCACTGGTTGCTCCCATACATGTACTTTTATAATGATATAATCCTCCATTTGGCATTTGTTTTTATATACTTTTTCTCCACTAGAAAAATGTGAAATCATAAAAGTCACAATTAATTAAATAGGTTAATAACGATGGTTCATCTTTTAAACATGGTTCATGGAAGTCAGAAAAACTACTGCACTAAATGCAAGGCTATTTTATAAAGGACCATGATATTAAAAATGCAAGGCAGAGTAAAACATAGTAAAATATAAGCTGGTGGACAAAATAAAATAAAATAAGAAATGTTATTTCATGATCTGAAAATGCATTATAATTGGTTTTCTTTTTTAATAACCTTAATGAATTCAGTTCAACAAATGAAGTATGAAAGAAAATAAAGTCATTTTGAAGGATCCATTACAGGTTTTAAGTGCAGTCCTTTTAGTCATGGACCTCTCTATACATTTCATACACACGTCATATGTATAACTGGCAGGCTTTAGTATGTGGAGAGACTTTTTGAGTCCTGGACCTCTGTACACTTCATACACATATAGCTGGCAGGCTTTAGTATGCAGAGGGACTTTTGAGTCATGGACCTCAATACATTTTATACACACATCATATGTATAACTGGCAAGCATTAGTATATGAGACTTTCATGCATCTATGACCATACCCGTCATCAGAGGACTGGTCTGTAGTCCAATCTGGGGTCAATGTGAACTTTTATGATAAAAATTTGTACTGTACTCCCTTTTGCCTTGTGCAGATGTATTGGCCCTATGGATTGTAATCTTGCCTTGACTAGAAATGGCTGGCGAAGATGGATAAAGTCCCTCTGCTTTGGTACATTTATTCCTATTCCCATATCATAATATAACCTTTTATTTGCTGAAGTGCAATTTCAAACACTAAACCAAGCCATTAATAGTGTACTGCACCATATGTAAGGCTATACAATACTGGTGTACGCTGTAAAACAAACGTCACCGAAATAACAAATGTTGAAGCTGGTTTTCATCATCCATGAACTTAAAGAGCAAAATCAAGCAGCAAAGATGAAACTACATTTAACCAACTTAAACAATTCCTGAATATAAAGACAGTATTATCAGAGACCTCTGTATACAAAGGAGAGTTATTATAAGGGACAAAAACATGCATTCTTCAAGCCATACTGCAAGGCAGCTAGTAGGTTTCACTTAGATTAAAGAGGATGAAATTAATTATTTTGGACATGAAGAAATATTTAATTTCATTAGCAACCTGTAAGTTTACTTCTACTTTGAACTGATGTACATACATTTAAAAAAAAAAAACATCTGAGAAAGATCTACTGTTATGGTCCTGCTTGCAAAAATAGAAATAAATAAATAAAGATTTTACAGTATTTAAGCTGCCAAAAATCCTTTGTAGCATATAAAGGGCAGTTGATACATGACAAATGGAAAATGGAACAGACCTTTGTAATGCATCATAGACTTTGCCAATTAAACTCATAATAATGATTTCTAATGTAATTGATCAGGCATTATTCTATTATCAATAATCTACACAACCTCCACTGGAAGTTGAGAAAGTGCAGACTGAATGCTCATTAAAAAGTTAAATGCAGCACCTCTGAAATCAAATACTATACAACATTACAAAGCAGCCACAAAATGAAAAAATCTGTAATTAAAAAAATAACTTCATTCTTCAAACAGGTATGACATTTCTTGACAAAATGTATGCAAGAGACACAACACAATAAGTCAAAATGTTTCACATTAGCATTAACTGCAAAAAGGACAGTTCAATGGTCTCTGATAGTATTTGCACAACACCTATGTAAATAACCTGCCAGTAGTTTAAGACAAACTGCAAATTTACTTTACACATCATAGAGAAACTTGGTAAGGAGTTATTTATGTACACTGTGTCAAAATAAAACAGTCCTCAGAACTTTAAACTTTGAATCACTTTACTTGCCATGATCATAGGCGGTACATGTAATGTGGCAAATTACGACACTACAAATAATTTCAATTATTCCTTTTATACACAAGGATCCGTTATTCACAGTGCTAGTATTTCATGGTTCTGATCATTTGGTGATACTGTGAAGCTTCAATATATCCTGATCAATAAACACAGCGTCATAAACCAAACTTAAAGTACTATAAGAACCACGTATGCAAGAAACTACAGCAGGAAGCTTTTCAAATACTAGTTTTAAATTGGACATAAAGATACCATACCATGCTTCATGTTTTCTTTCAATCTATATTCTCATGAACTTGATAATCCAATTCAAATACAATGGTTTAATTTTGGCTTTTGGATCCAAAGAATTAAGTTATATCCAAAATCATGCTATAGTGACGTTCATTACAATGAAAGAATGCTTTATTATTGTGCGACGTTTATAAACTTTCACATTTTACCAAATGGAATATGCCTCCAAACTTGAAACTTTTAATAATATAAAACTAAATATTCTAACAAATAAAAATGCCATGATCCAAATTAATCAGTATGGTAAAAGCCACATTAGTTCCAATGCAGCATTTTTATAGAAGTGACAAAGTAAGAATATCTGCTTCTTTTAACGAGTTGGAATGGCAATAAGTGTAAAGATTTAATGTGCAAATAAACTTAAGACTTCAGTCTGTTTGGGCCCCGAGTGGCCGAGTGGTCTAAAGCACTTGCCTGGCAATAATTGTAAACGTGCAATGTGCAAATAGCTTTCACTTCAGTCTATCGGGGTGCCAAGTGGTCTCAAGCACTCGCCTTTACCAAGTCTAAGACATGACTGATGTGGGTATGTGAGAAAGCTTTGGAATAGCTTCCTGTGGGTCAGTGGTTCTTACCATGGTTTTCCAGGGTTCTCCCTCCAAGAATTATAATGACCTCCGTGTATAGCCGATAGTGTTCTGCAAAATTGTTAATATATGCTGTATTCATGTGTATGTACATGTACATGTATGTACATGTACGTACATGTACATGTCAAGTTAATTCATGCAAAACTATGTGAAAATGCATATGGTATCTGTCATAGATATGTTTCAAACTGTAACATATATTTATGTACTTTATCAATGATGTTAATGTATGTATAACTATTGATTGCAGATCTGTAAATTGTATGAATAATACTGAATTTTATTTAATCCGTTTTCAACAGAAAGTAGTAAAAACTCTACCTAGCTTTTCAATAAAGATTACTATACTTAAATAAAAGAAAATAGGTAACTGTTGTCCAAAGTAACTAGTGTAGTAGCAATCATCTCATCTATTACTCTCTCTGTAATAAATACTGTATAAATTCATTAATCATTTCATACCGTTTAGTCTCAAACTTTATTTAAAGATACAGAAATGGGTTCTGTGAGAAAAACAAAATGTCAGATTTCACTCACATTTTAAAGTTTCACATTTATATGGTTGGTAGTAAAATCTTAACTCAGTGCAAGTATCTAAAACTACTAAATTAGCATATAAGCTTATTTTCAAGCATTTGTCTAATATTTTACACCTGAAAACATGGGTTTTATAACCAAAATATCAATGAAACTAACAGCAGGGAGGCAATGAGTAATCAGAAAAATTCATAAAGTGTTAGAAAATTCATGAACAATTGCAACTATTTCCCCAACTTCACTCTATTTAAGAGTCTTAAAGAAACTGAGAAGGGGGACAAAGAAAAGGAAGAAACATTAACATTCTATTGACTTTTTCAATAGTCATGTGTTGATGTGCTTAATAAAGATAAATCCAATCAACATCATTCTCAACTGTGGTGTAGAAAAATAATTTGAGATCTGGACTTATATTTTAAAAAAAAAAAACAACCATTGCCATCAAGACAGAATAAAGTCAAACTTGTAAAGATTTTGAAAACAATTAGCTATCACTTGCCATGTTTCTTGACTGTGACAAAATCAATAATGATTGATCGATTGGGTGGTGTTTAATTATACATCATCACGTGAAAAGTTATATTGTGTAAAGTCAGCTGGGAATAAAAGAGTCTTGGCAGGATTTTGAACTACTTTCTCATTAGAAGTATGACAACCCATCCAAGAAACAACAAAGATTCAGATATTCATGAATAAATGAGCTTGAATATAAAGTCTACCTCTTGTTCAATGTCATATGTATGCATATAAAACTGAGAAAACTTTGACCAAATATATGCCGACAAAATGCAGAATGTTATGTTGAAGTTATTGAAAGGCTAGTACACGATTATTATTCATCTATATGTCCCTTATCCTTATAAAGATCATATAATTACCCAAGTTCTATTGCAAGCTGTAAACTTAGTGTACAATGCAAAACATGTGACCAATGAATGGGCGGGCAACAGACTGCCTGGGCTTAGCCGATCGTTGTGCTCACTTGGCTTTAAAATACATGTGATTCTACTAGTGGTAGGACCAAACAAAATACTTTTAGACCATAAACAGTACATACCATTTTACAGTTAAATCTATTGTTTGTGAAATTCAAAAGACAATTTTAATTAATGAATGAGAAAATATATTATGACATAATTTATATACTCTTTCCACACATTGCAGTAATAAGCCAGAACCAGACTAAAACTGTTCCAGCAGTCTGCTGTGACCAGTGATATGATGATTGAATGTGTGATCTGATTAAAGCTAATATGTGTTCATGGCAAGTTGTTAACTGATTTAATGTATTGTTGTAGTTGGGAGAGTTTTTGACAAATGCTGGATTTGTTTTAGGTGTTGCTAGTATAAACGGATCAAAGATAGTCTATGATGGTTTTTGAGTCTATCATTCAAACTTTCCTGTCCTTTGGCAAGATAAAAAAGAGATTTACCAACTGATTTTGTTTATAGTTCATATTTATATTACAGCAGTTGCAACAGTGTGTGACAAATACATGTAAAAATGAAAATAAGATAAGGCCTGTTAAGGCTTTTGCAATATTTGAGTCAGGACTTGTGATTTTATTGTAAGTCATGCGCCAATGGACCCATGTTTGAAAAAAAAAAAAACTCTGAGCACTGATGTCCGAGACAATTACAAATGTTCGTTCACATAGGTCATTAACAATCAAAACTTTGTCTTTTTGACGTCCATAGATAGGGAAAAAAACATCTTGCAATGTAAGGATCTAAATCATGGTACTGTTAATGTGGTACCAAGTGATGCAAAAAGAGTTTGCTGTTGTTGTATGGTATAATGCCATTTTTTTCAGCACACAATATGCTATACATGGCGGCAAGTATTAATGATGGAGGAAGAACCCGGAAAGAACCACCGACCTATGAGAAGCTACTGATAAACTTTCTCACATACCCCCATTGTCCGGCCAAATCTGAGACTCGAACCCACGCAGACAGGTGAGATGACAGTGATCTGTAATAGAGAGTGCTTTAGACCACTAGGCCATTCGGTTGCCCCAAGAATGTTTGCATTTTATACTTTGATTGATGCAGGAAACTACTGCCTTGATGGCAACTTGTGAACTTGCAATCAAAGGGTTATGGGTTCAATCCTGTCAAGGTAAATCCAGGTTGGTTCCTGTGGTATATTTCTCAACAAAGCATTTTACTCTAGTACACCCTGCACTGTACAGCCTTTCACGTGTTTATGTACCATAAAACTACAAACTAGCCAACTCAGATTACATATAAATTGTTTTATTCAGGCATTAAACTTTGCACATTATATGCAAACTCAGCTTATCTTCAATTAAGTGTTATTCACAACTCTTCCTGTAAACTTGAATCAATGTATTGATAATTTACTTGAACGAGATTCTCTAGAAATTTGAAGGTAAAAATCAATCAACAAACAAAGCAAGTAAATTGACAAATACATTTTATTTATCAAAAATAAACATAATCATATTCCTGCCACTTTAGATTTTACACTGAATATAATGATCAATGAAATGTCCGAACTTTTGTATTGAAGAGATAGGTACCATGTTTATTTGAATACAACTCAGGTCAAGCTGAAAACACTATAGATATTGATTTGCCAATGCATAATGTTCAGGCAGATCAAGGTTAACATTGCTTGTTGTAATGATTATATGTACTCAGAACAAAGCTGTGTAGTTCAAGATCTGCATACACATTATATGATGCCAGATCAGGGTCAATGCAGCTTACAGTTTGATCCAACTTGTACTTGAGTACATATGGTGCTGGTGTTAGCAATATTTACAGTATGGAGGGTGTCGTTAAAATTATTCAATTAAAACCTTTCATTAGAACATGAAATCAATTGGATTAAATTCCAGACCTCCAACACAATGAAGATACGACAGGCACCATAAAAGTAGATATCTGCTGACTTTTTGACTTATTTTTAGTAGCTTATCATTGCATTCCTTAATAATGTGAGTTACCATTCACAATGACATGTTCTGAATTATATTTTTCAATTTTGTAAATATTTAAGCTATAATTGATGACTGTATAGGTGTTACTTCTTATAATATCTTGATTTTAAACAGAGTAAACACAAAATGTATAGGGTAATCAGACAGTGGTACTTGGTTTGTAATGGAATAGTGACATTTCACAAAATGAAAATGAAAAATAACATTTTCTCCATGGTAACTAAAGAGTAATTCATATTATTATGAAAGGAAATAATTTGTGATACATGTTCCCTGTCCATATAACAAAGGTGCAATCTCTCTACCATAACTGCTTATGCATATGTGCAATACAGACACAAACACAAATAGTGTATAGACCAAGTACCCTGCCCCCCCCCCATCCCCCCACCTACAAACACTTGTCATAATAGTATTGTAAACAACTGATCTAAAATTTGAATGGCTCAACAACAAGTTACGGCAGTGAGAAATCATCATCATCATCATTACTATCATTATTATTATTATTATTATTATTATTATTATTATTATTATTATTATTATACATAATTATTAAAAGAATGAAAAAAATATGTCGTTTCTTGACTTGAATCAGCTTAGGTGTTAGTATTATCCTTCCATATGAACACGTTTTCTCTAAAATTAATTCTTGATAAAATTTCAATAAAGATCATCAGAAAGCTATATTATAAAATTTCACCCAACAAATATTTTTATTCCAGTCTACTGTTTTTAAAATTACTGATTGACAACAAGCTGACTTAAGGTCTAAAAATTACCTAATTAAAAGTGAAGCCTTATGGTGAAGTTCTATTTCATCAGCTCCCCATATAATTCTTGGAGGAAGATAATTTAATTTTTATAGTTATTGTTGCTTGTTTCTGTTTATTTCTCAATTTAGGATGAGGCTTCATGCTTTATTTAACAAAGGTGTCATGTGCTGACACAGTGCAACACAGATTACATGGTATGAGGGACTGTTTCTATGGAAGACTCCGGCAATCATGCAATTAATAGGTTATAGCTAAGTCCAGAAGACACGTTTCTGCACCTCTTTCATCTTGTTTTAATCTAGCAACTTTCTGACAAAGGAAACAATGTGTTAACTAAACATAGTAACTTTTTAATTAAGCTTAGCAACATCTTTATTGTCAAATGAAGAAACAATCTTTAAACCCTCTAACCTTACTTCATTCAGGCATTTTTTTGTCAGTTTAATTAATAAACAAATCAAGGAAAAATTGATATAATAGTGTTTGAGAATTATGATGTCTGGTAGCTCAGGGTATAAGCCAATAAAAACCATTCATTTACCGGACATGTCCAGCAGATTCAGAGATTTCAGGAACTCTGTTCTATAAATAACTAAGAATACCCTAATCTCCACAATACTCTGCGATGGAAGAGCTGGGAAATTATAATTCAGTTCGAATCCCATTATTATGTGTATAAAGATGTTATTAAAACTTAATGCATGCAATGGGATGAGATAAATCATTAAACACCCTGCAGTTGTTTAATTAAATGTCCATAATTTTCATTTAGTGATCTAATACATAATGGCGGATCATCAATATGCACAATACCATCCTCCAATCTAATTAAAATCAAGCTATCCAAAGTAAACGAGATTTGGCATGCACCAATAAAAGTTCATGTTGTTTTAATTGTTCACTGTTCTTAATGTCATAACTAGTATGTACGGCTGTGCATAGTTTTCTTAACATCAAAATATTAGTTGTACACCTGAATCATTGATATCATGCCAGCACAAATGTTTTTGTTGTTGATGTTGTTGTTGTTGTTGTTGTTGTAGGGTTTAATGCCATTTTTCAGTACACGATAGGCTATACATGGTGGCCAGTATTATTGGTGGAGGAAGAACCCGGGAAAACCCCCAGAAAAAACCACAAACCCACGAGAAGCTACTGGCAAGCTTTCTCACATAACTACATTAGCTGAATCTTTGATTCGAACCCACGCAGACAGAGGTTTGCAGTGATCCGTAATGGAGGAGAGCGCTTTAGACCACTCAACCATTTGGCCGGTGGGGGGGGGGGGCATGTTTTTTTCTTCACTATCATTGCAATAAATACTTGCTTTTGACTAAAGTCAAACTGTACACTGCACATGCCAGATCTGCTATTGCATAATACACTGGCAGATCTGCATCTGTGCAATGAACATTGTTCAGTGTAATCAATACAGCAAATCAACATAGACCCTGATCTGTAAGCACATTATGTCATGGTCTATTCTGCTTGGACTCACCACATTACAGTAAGCGTCAAACAAGTTGTATGCATGGCATTGATTTTGGAATACAATAATTAACTTTAGATTTGGTAAGACATGACAATGATTTCGGATAACCATAATTTACATTAGGTGAGACATGACAATGAATTTGGATAGCCATAACTTTTATCAAATTTGGTAACACATGACAATGATTTTGGATAGCCATAATGTACTTCAGATTTGGTAAGACATGACAATGATTTTGGATAGCCATAATGTACTTCAGATATGGTGAGCCATGACAATGATTTTGGATAACCATAATTTACTTTAGTTGATCAGACATGACAATGTTTTGGATAGCCATAATGTACTTCAGATATGGTAAGACATGACAATGATTTTGGATGACTATAATTAACTTCAGATATGGTGAGCCATGCCAATGATTTTGGATAGCCAAAATTTACTTTAGGTGAGACATGCCAATGATTTTGGATAGCCATAAGCAGATTAAGTGAGCCATGACAATGATTTTGGATAGCCATAAGCAGATTAAGTGAGCCATGCCAATGATTTTGGATGACTATAATTAACTTCTGATATGGTGAGCCATGCCAATGATTTTGGATAGCCATAATTTACTTTAGGTGAGACATGCCAATGATTTTGGATAGCCATAAGCAGATTAAGTGAACCATGACAATTATTTTGGATGACCATAGTTCAAATTAGGTGAACCATAGTGGCTTAATGGCTACCATGTTGTTCTTGTGTGTGATTTGGATTTTTAACATAGCTTTAACAATTTTTCAGTCATATCAATATGAAGTCTGCAGTATGGCAGTTTATGGTGATGTCTAGCACTGGATTATCATACCACAGACATTGAAGCATCATGTCCCATTCAGTCACAATATCCTGACACCAGGACAACCAGTCCTAACACAACCAGTCCTAACACCTAACCTCTTAATGCTGAGCACCAAGCATGACAGACCATTTTTAAGAGTCTTTGGTATGACTTCCCCTGGGCTCGAACCTGTGATCTGAAGCAGACATTCTAAGGTTGTTCTTGTGCAATGTAGGTTGCCATTAAGAAGCATGCCAGTCATTGTAATGCCATTGCCTAGGTAGCATCTCAATTTTCATTTACTGGAATGGTGTTCAATATCAATTGATTAGTCACTGATCTGGAATCAAATCAAAAGACTTGTCTGAACTTATTCATACTGATGAGTCAGCAAAAGCATGTGGTAGTCTTCCTTGTCACCTAATGATAAACACTATGTTCATTCAAGGTCAATTGGGGTTTGATGAACTTCAAAACTGCTTGACATCATAGTCCATGGAACTTTTTCATCATCTATTTTGATAGCTACTGGAGCCACTGTATGAAGATTATACAATTGATAACAGGGTCATGATATTTCGACTGAAAGATCATCAAAGCCACCTGATTTGTTAATTGAAATAACCTTTCACTCAGTAAATGACACTGAAACATTTAACCTTCAATTTTAATCTAATTTACCATGTATATTCACTTGTAAGTACAAATACAAACTACAAAGACCCAGTTCTACCATCACTCAGTCTGGTAGATCAATGTCTATCCAGTTTTTTAGGAGTAATCAGCTGAACAATACTGACCCTGATACACCTGCACCTAGAAAATAAAGGTATATGCTACTTACAGTTGGACTTTGACTTTCAAGCATGCATAGACAGCAGTTTGACAAATTTTAAAGGTTTCTGAAATACAACAACTACTTTTCACTTTTCTATACAATAACTACTTTAAAATATCAGACTTTTTTAAAATTGACAATGGACTAGCACATTTGTACTTATATAATTATAGTAGTATTAGTAGAGAGGGTATGAAAATTTTAACAGCCCATATCAATACCATATCCATGAAAAGATAGTCTTTGCCCATATATCAACACCATGTCCATGCATGATTTTTCTTAGCCCACATCAACACCTTTTCCATGCATGCATGATAGGTAGCCCACAAATACCTTATCAATGCATGATTTTCTTAGCCCATATCAATACCTTATCAATGCATGAATGATAGGTCTTAGCCACATCAACACCTTGTTCATGAATTATTGTTCTAAATCCACAACACCTTATCCATACTTGACTGGCCCTATCTCACATGTCAACACCTTGTCCAAATATTATATGTTTTAGCCCACATCAACACCTTATCAATGCACGATAGGTCTTGGCCCACATCAACACCTTGTCCAAGTATTATATGTCTTAGCCCACATCAACACCTTATCAGTTCATGAAAGGTCTTGGGCCACATCAACACCTTGTCCAAGTATTATATCTCTTAGCCCACATCAACACCTTATCAGTTCATGAAAGGTCTTGGGCCACATCAACACCTTGTCCAAGTATTATATGTCTTACCCCACATCAACACCTTATCAGTTCATGAAAGGTCTTGGGCCACATCAACACCTTATCGATGCATGATAGGTCTTAGCCCACATCAACACCTTATCAGTTCATGAAAGGTCTTGGGCCACATCAACACCTTATCGATGCATGATAGGTCTTAGCCCACATCAACACCTTATCAGTTCATGATAGGTCTTGGTCCACATCAACACCTTATCAATGCATGATTGGTCTTAAGATCTTGGTAATAAAAACAATTTAATGGTATTGCAATACTGCAGATGGGGTATTTTATTTTACTCTTGTCTATCCATTCTTCCATCTGTCTATCAATCACACAATGGCTGAGCTATGCAGAAGAAGTTTCTCATGATTTTGTTGGCTTTAGGATCGCACAACTACCAATTAGTGAGTGCAACATCCTTTTACCGAAATCAGATTATAATGACTTCATGCTTTAGTGATGTTTATTGTTTGTTTATAACAGTTCTCCATTCAAGAACATGCAACTTCATGCATGGATGCAAATATTTCTGCATTAGTACAACACTCTCCAATTGAAATTGGTTACAATTACCAACAGTTTGCATTTTATCATCTGTTTTTCTGCAGTTAAGTCAATCTAGCAGTTATGTTATATACATGTACTGCAAAAAAGGGATGGAATGATGTGCATGTTCTAGTTGTTACTGGTTCTTTTCAATTTTAATGCAAAGGCAGTTCCAAATTAATAACTTCTAAAAGGATTACTTAGGCAAGAATGGCATTTAAATTATTGAAATGAAAAGGCACTTCAAAAATGCTCATTCATTCTGTACACACCAATCATAATAATTGAGAATAGCTTCAAAATACCCGTAACTATCCTTACAAACTTAGGCAAGTGACATTTAAGAACATAAAATAGTCAAAAACTATTACAAAGTACTGAGATATGCCCAAGATAAATTATACAGACTGCTAACAAAATTCATGTGCGCAAGGGTAATATATATAATTTAAAAACACACACCCCATCTGAAAAAAAAAATGAGTACCAAGTATGGCATTATATATACAGTAATATGTTACAAGTGTTATTCAAAGCAACCAAAGTTAAAAAAACAACAAAAAAAAACAAGCCCAATACCTACAGAAAATCTACGTTTCCAGGCCAAACGCAAGTTCTCATTTGGTGACATATTTCATTACTATGGATCTATGAAAATGTGGGGCTTGCTGAGGTAAAGTCAGCATAATTACTTATCTTTATTTCAAGCATTTATTACATATCTTCTCACTCACGGTGCCTCTGACAATTTTGTCCAAAATATGTTGGCCATTCTTTTTATATAGGAAATGACAATGGTAACAGAAAAATATAGTCAAACAGTGACTGTGATGCCATGCCTAAAAATGAGCTGGCAACGATAAATAAATAACCAATGCAAGTTTTGCAGTTCCATGAATCCTTGCTTACAAGAAATAGACTGATAAGTACCGCTGTTTGTTGTAGGTGGCAATCTTTATATTTTTTAATTGGCAAATAGCTCTTTTATCACGCAATGGCAGAATGACATCAGAAACTCTAAAACGATGACAAATACTAAAACTGAGATATACATGTAATTAGGAGATACGATGTGGGCCAATGGGAGGCAGTGTTCTATTAACCTTTAGATTCGCCAATCAAATTACTACTTTTGTATTCTTAAAATCAGACACATCATTCAGACTATGATGTTAATAACAGCAAGTCCCTCTAAAACAGATAAAATACCTTGAAATAAGTTGATTGAGACAACTGAAGCAAAATGCCTTGCATTGAACACAATGCAGTCTGATTCAATGGTAGGATTTAAACTCCAGCACCCAAACAACTAAGCCATATAAACATATAATGAAGTACTGGTAAGCACCCAAATATAACAAGAAATATAAAATACATTTTACATTACAATATGCCAAGATCAATGGAAAGACACAATAAAGAATGGATCACTACCCATATACATTTTGGCTACATACTAGATACTGCACACTCCTACAACAAAGTAAGCACCTGTTACAATTAGACATGAAACCCATGCAATGATCCATTAAAAAGGGGTTTAATAGAATGGACTGGTCCCAATACATATCTTGGCTTCATACTAGGTAATACACACACTCCAACAAAGAAAATGATTGTTTCAATGACACATTAAATCATTGCAATGAACCATTAAAATGGGGGTTTAAAACAGGTCTCTAGTCAAATTACATCTCCCCTAGACAGCCAAACTGAACTACTGCCTATAATGTGGGTATATACTAAAATATCAATGGATTCATAGTATGTGTGCTAATTGTTCAGTGTGTAAAAATACTGTGAGAAAATAAGAAGTCTATCCAATTTCTCAAATGAAATATGTACATGTGACATATCTCAACCAATAGAAATAAAATTATTCTGGGCAAATATTCTTTTGGACTAAGTCTACTTTATTTTTCATCAGTGATGAAACCTCAGATTAATTTTTTCTTAACAAACTTATTCATCAATATAAAGATAGATTGATTTTTCTCTTTCTTACAATTGTGATATTAAAAAACACCAGTTTTAAACTTCTTTTTGTTCACTTAAAAGTGACCTAAATAACAACCATAACATCTATTAGTGATTGAACATGTCAAATACTTAGAGAAGAATCTTACATTTATAATGTGTATTGGTATGATTGATTTATTGATTGATCTATCAATTTGTGTTTAACGGCACATCAACACATAAATCAGCATGACATGCTGAAACAACAGGTGATAACTGCCTGATGCCCAAAGAAATACCATTGAAGCCAACCTACATTTGCATAATGTCAATAGTGACCTATCTCAAGGTTACAGTTGCATAATGATAATAGTGACCTATCTTAAGGGTACATTTGCACAATGATAATAGTGATCTATCTCAAGGTTACAGTTGCATAATGATAATAGTGACCTATCTCAAGGTTACAGTTGCATAATGATAATAGTGACCTATCTCAAGGGTACATTTGCACAATGATAATAGTGACCTATCTCAAGGGTACATTTGCACAATGATAATAGTGACCTATCTCAAGGTTACAGTTGCACAATGATAATAGTGACCTATCTCAAGGTTACAGTTGCATAATGATAATAGTGACCTATCTCAAGGTTACAGTTGCATAATGATAATAGTGACCTATCTCAAGGGTACATTTGCACAATGATAATAGTGATCTATCTCAAGGTTACAGTTGCATAATGGTAATAGTGACCTATCTCAAGGGTACATTTGCACAATGATAATAGTGACCTATCTCAAGGGTACATTTGCACAATGATAATAGTGACCTATCTCAAGGTTACAGTTGCACAATGATAATAGTGACCTATCTCAAGGGTACATTTGAACAATGATAATAGTGACCTATCTCAAGGGTACAGTTGCACAATGATAATAGTGACCTATCTCAAGGGTACATTTGCACAATGATAATAGTGATCTATCTCAAGGTTACAGTTGCATAATGATAATAGTGACCTATCTCAAGGGTACATTTGCACAATGATAATAGTGACCTATCTCAAGGGTACATTTGCACAATGATAATAGTGACCTATCTCAAGGTTACAGTTGCACAATGATAATAGTGACCTATCTCAAGGGTACATTTGAACAATGATAATAGTGACCTATCTCAAGGTTACAGTTGCACAATGATAATAGTGACCTATCTCAAGGGTACATTTGCACAATGATAATAGTGACCAATCCAAAGGCTATATTTGCACAATGACAATAGTGACCTATGAAGGCTACCTGAAATAGCTCACCATAATAACAAGGTCATCAATATGTTGAAATTTTGACCATTATGCTAGTTGAGATAAGTTTTTGCCATAACATAGCTGATTATACAGTACTAATACATGATATTTATTATTTGGTCCTTCACAATATTTCTGTGACATTAATTTGCCAACAGTATATATTTTTGGGCCAGTTCAAATATTTCTCCCAAATTGTGGATTTTGCAATCTATAACCTAATCTTTGCATTACCATCATGCTTTTTAAGAATGATTCAAAGATGTACAAATCTTTTCAAATCTTACAACATGAACTCAGCAGCAAACTGTATAGATGCTAATCTGCCACTCTCAGATCCAGATCATCCCTGTTGTTCACTGCTCAGAATACACAATACACATGAACCAAGTCTGTTCACTGCTCGGAATACACTATAGAAATGTATCAAGTTTCTCAAATGAAATATGTACATGTGATGTACCCTAACTGATAGAAGTACAATTACCTGGGACAATGGCTTCATAAATGGACCACACACACACACAAAAAGAGTTCGATTTACACACTCTGTAATAATTTTATAATGTTCAAATCCATGTTAACATGAAAAGCATGCAACCACCTCAAAGGTTATATATTGCCTTCACGTTGCTAAAACTGCTTCTATGATGTCAAATGGTTTTCTCTTACAAAGGTGAATATATAGCTATATAGGTTTCAAATAACTCTACTCCATACCCCATTCCACCTTACCACCTACAGCTGATTCTCAGTCAAGAACTATTACCTAGATTGTTTTGAACATTTTATATAATGTTTTCTCTACATTTCTTTTTTTTAAAGTTTGTTTACTTTTTGAAAGATGTTTTATTTATTATTACCACCCAAATTATGATTGCAAATTACAGCATGCATAACAAACCTATCTGATTAATCCAGCGAGATCACTCATCTCAAGAACTAAAACACTACTTTAGAAAACCCTAGAACTTTCAAAGGTAAGTGGACTGCAGTGATCAGGAAACTAACATCATACACTTAAATCCGTGTAAATAGAGCCCTCTTTATACAATTTTTCATGACTTTTGCAGAAATAAGTTTTAGAACCAGCCCACAATACATTTTGAAAACAACTAGTCCCTTCTTTATCAAAGCCCTATAGCAAGTGTTTGGGCCAGTGGGCTCAAGTCCATCTATTTGTCAACCTATCTGTTAGATCAGTAAATTTAAGTGCATTTTTTTTTCTTTTTTTTTTTTCAAGTTTCTCATAAGATGTTGGTTATTGAGTTGATTAGCAAACAAACTTCAACAAAAGATAATTATTTCTTAGTATCCACTAACTGCAGTACTAAAAAAGTTCTTTATCATTTAATCTTAGAGTCTTCAGTCTCATTTTGCAATATAATATTTATTACAGACCCCATACAATGACCAGTTTTGCTCATATTCAATATGTTTATTTTGATATCATGAACAAAAGGCAGTTCAAGCTCAAAGAACCAAATTGTGGACATGTTAATATGTTAAATGATAAACAAGTAGTAATGGAAATAATAATATATCATTGAAATAATAAAAAATCTTATCACGCCTACATTAAACAAAGTTTACAATAAATTCTCTGTTTAATGTAGGCCAACAGACAATCAGAAGACATCAAAGATGACTCTCCTAACAACCGACAGATGATACCCTCAAGGTAATCAACGATAAACCAAATACATACACAAGGCTGCAAATAATTGCAACTGAAGATGTGCATGAAAATAATAAAACACATTTCCCATTTTGTATGGTTAATGTTTTCAGTCAAAATTCTAAACCTGCAAATTTATAAGTCTATTCTTAGCATGCAAACAAAATGATAAATATCTCTGTAATGGTATAGCTTTATTATCTTATATTATGCCATGAATAACTGGATTTTCTGTGAGAAATAATCTTGATATTTCACTGGAGCACAAAGATATCATAATTTTTCACTGGTTCTCAAAAGACACCATTAAATTTAAAGTTATTTTAAGATGCTTATTTGTCAAATACTTATAAATATTATTTGATAAGTAATATAATTATTTTAGTATATTCATTTACAAATGTAATCAAAGATGGCATGGTAACCAAATGAAATGAGTACCTGACAAAACAAAAACTTTGTTAACACTGATAACAGTTCATAATGGAGAAAAGTTCCAGAGTCTGTGATAAACCTTAAGTTACTGATATGGCATTAAAAGATTTACTCAGGGATGAAAAGACTCAATACTATTTGCAATGAAATTATGGCATCAATATTTTACTAAAACAAACAAAATTGAGTTCAAACATTGACAGCTGTTTCAAGAAGCATGTCTCCATTTGTTTTAATATAAACATGATCTTGTTTTGTTGTGAATCAACAACAACAAAAAGCAATAATGTAATAAGCAATCAATTTCACAGATGTGTGTTGGTTGTTAAAAACTTTTGATGTAATGTTGCTCAATGGTTGGATATGCTGAACATAAATGTAATTATACAAAGTAAAAAAGCTCTTTATTCTCTATGATTTTCAGTGCAATTATAAACAAATATTCAGCAATTAAATAGCATAGTTACATCCCCCACCTGCAATTAAATAGCATAGTTACATCCCCCACCTGGTTTTCTCAGTGTCCTGCTAGGATAGCATAGCATTTTTTTTTTGTTTAGGTTCCTTGATAACTTGCCTTGCATTATCAATAGATAGTTCTATGTAGCTTGTCATTTCAAACAGTATGACATCACAGTGGTTTATAATTACAATAGTAAACAGACTTCCTATCACATTCCACAATTTTAAGTGCAATGTAAACTCACAAGTCATAATATAATATTTAATATGAGTCTTTTTTACATGGAACCCATTCATACTTTTTATTACATTGCTTTTAATCTTAACCTTTCTACCGTTATTTCTTAATTTAATACTGCAATATTAAAATCCAATGAGTTTAACCTTCCACACCCTACTGCAAGAAGAAGGGTGTTTAATCCCTTTTAAAAAGTCTTAACCCATACAACTGGTGAATTCCTCCGCAAACATGTTGAGAAGGAAAGAAATTACTAAAGATATTACTGCAATAACTAGGTCAACTTCACAACACCAAGTTTGTTACTCTGGTGAGGAATTTATTTCCAGAGACAATAAAAGAACAAAATTCAATATGTCAAATACTTTAAATTAACATTTTAATATGCCTTATATATCTAGTGCCTAAGCATATCATCCCTCAAATTATTGACATATCCTTATCACATGAACCACACAAGGATTACCCCCCCAAGTAAACAATTATTGAACTTTCAATCACCTGCACTCTGGAATAGTAAAGATTATGGAAACCTGGCATTCTCTGCTTGCACAGATAACTGATTATCAGTTTATCTAGGAATTATTTGTCATCAAATTCATACAACCTTTGCTCAAGAGAAAACTGCATAACTGCTGTTATCAAAATAACTTTTCCTTTGTGTTTTCTATTTCAATTTCCAAATCATACACTAAAAAAAAGCAATTTTGAAATATTCTCAATGAAAAGTACCAAAGGTAGAATGGTCGGATTAAAGATAATGAAATATATGTCACAAAGACCTGTTTTCACTGATGGCTGTAGCACTCCTTAAATATTTACTTAGCAATTCATTTTACTTTCAAATCAAAGTATCTGACTAAACCTAACCACAGTTTGATTCCAGACAGACAGATAGAAATACAAATTTTCTGGATAGATCTCTTCTACCAATTAGGAGGAATTGCTTTGCAGTTCACCCCCAATAATTGATAAAACTTCACACTTATTGGGCAGGACACCTTACTCCAAATGCCTAAGCAGTAAGCACTAAATAACCTAGTAGTGTTGCTGTACTGTAAAGCACCAAAGCATTTTCATTCAGTCACAAAACTGTCCCTTCATGCAAAAACATAAGACACTTGCATATGGATAATTATTTATACTAAGTAAACAATACTATAGTATTGACAGGATTATTCAACTCAAACATGACATACTTTTATAATCATGCAACCAAATGGATTGACCGAACTTAAAAGATGGTTTTCATGGTGGATTTGCAAATTAGATTAAATTCACCTTTTACATGTCATCCCCTTTCCAATACACCACTTAACAGTGATAATCTATTACCTAAACCTTATGGCAGTATTAGTGACCTATCCCTCTTATGTAAATACTTTATACCACTGACAAGACTTGCATTCTTGAAGCCAGGGTGTTTCATATATTTTATTCTGGAAACATAAGTGCCATATATACCTGCCTATAAGTTGAATCCAACTGCAAACTGCACAGACCCTGATCTGCCATAGCTTAATGCACCTAAAGATCAGGGTCTATGCTGTTTATTTAATTGATTACTACAAACACCTGCAAATACCAGATCTGTGGTGTATTATGTAACAGCAGATCTGGGTCTGTGCAGTTTGCAGTGTGACTAGTCTTTTAAGCAAGAATATATGGTTGGCCATGATGTGCTGTCACATAATGTGCTGGCAATCAGAGTCTATGGTTTTTTTTTTATCGTTTAGTCCTAACAAACCTGCATACACCCAGATATGCTGGCACATTATGCAGTCTGCACTTGGATCTGACCTGTAAGTGGGCATGTATGTTATTCCATGTAGCATCTGACAGGTTTAGCAATCCAAATTTATTATTCATAACAAGATGTCCCATTGGTGAACATGTTTTACAGGGTCACAGACCCAAATAAATTGGGGTCATGGTGACCCAGACCCAAGCTAATTAGAAGCAATTGTGGGACATGATAAAGTATCAGACAGGCAGGGTCAGAAAGACTGGGGGAGGTCAAGTTTGAACATTTGTTTAAGGTCAGTTTTGAAGTAGAAAATAAAAGTGTATTGGTTCTTGATTAAATCTATAGCTGTGTAATAGAAAATAAAGAATATAAAGAATATAAATGTTACCATGTGTGGAAAAACAAGACCTTGCAGCTTTCTGCTTACGATATTAAGGAACTCCATTCATATAATGGTAGAGGCTTTCTGCTTATGAAGTCATTAAACTCTTTTCATATACTTTTTCATATAATGGTAGAAACTTTCTGCTTATGAAGACATTAAACTCTTTTCATATAATGGTAGAAACTTTCTGCTTATGAAGTCATTAAACTCCTTTCATATAATGGTAGAAACTTTCTGCTTATGAAGTGATTAAACTCTTTTCATATACTTTTTCATATAATGGTAGAAACTTTCTGCTTATGAAGTCCTTAAACTCTTTTCATATAGTTTTTCATATAATGGTAGAAACTTTCTGCTTATGAAGTTATTAAACTCCTTTCATATAATGGTAGAAACTTTCTGCTTATGAAGTTATTAAACTCCTTTCATATAATGGTAGAAACTTTCTGCTTATGAAGTGATTAAACTCTTTTCATATACTTTTTCATATAATGGTAGAAACTTTCTGCTTATGAAGTCATTACACTCCTTTCATATAATGGTAGAAACTTTCTGCTTATGAAGTCATTAAACTCCTTTCATATAATGGTAGAAACATTCTGCTTATGAAGTGATTAAACTCTTTTCATATACTTTTTCATATAATGGTAGAAACTTTCTGCTTATGAAGACATTAAACTCTTTTCATATAATGGTAGAAACTTTCTGTTTATGAAGTTATTAAACTCCTTTCATATAATGGTAGAAACTTTCTGCTTATGAAGTTATTAAACTCTTTTCATATAATGGTAGAAACTTTCTGCTTATGAAGACATTAAACTCTTTTCATATAATGGTAGAAACTTTCTGCTTATGAAGTGATTAAACTCTTTTCATATACTTTTTCATATAATGGTAGAAACTTTCTGCTTATGAAGTCATTAAAATCCTTTCATATAATGGTAGAAATTTTCTGCTTATGAAGACATTAAACTCTTTTCATATAATGATAGAAACTTTCTACTTACAAAGTCATTAAACGCTTTTCATATAATAGTAGAAACTTTCTGCTTATAAAGTCATTAAACTCTTTTCATATAATGGTAGAAACTTTCTGCTTATGAAGACATTAAACTCTTTTCATATAATGGTAGAAACTTTCTGCATATGAAGTTATTAAACTCGTTTCATATAATGGTAGAAACTTTCTGCTTATGAAGTTATTAAACTCCTTTCATATAATGGTAGAAACTTTCTGCTTATGAAGACATTAAACTCTTTTCATATAATGGTAGAAACTTTCTGCTTATGAAGTCCTTAAACTCTTTTCATATACTTTTTCATATAATGGTAGAAACTTTCTGCTTATGAAGTCATTACACTCCTTTCATATAATGGTAGAAACTTTCTGCTTATGAAGTCATTAAACTCCTTTCATATAATGGTAGAAACATTCTGCTTATGAAGTGATTAAACTCTTTTCATATACTTTTTCATATAATGGTAGAAACTTTCTGCTTATGAAGACATTAAACTCTTTTCATATAATGGTAGAAACTTTCTGTTTATGAAGTTATTAAACTCCTTTCATATAATGGTAGAAACTTTCTGCTTATGAAGTTATTAAACTCTTTTCATATAATGGTAGAAACTTTCTGTTTATGAAGACATTAAACTCTTTTCATATAATGGTAGAAACTTTCTGCTTATGAAGTGATTAAACTCTTTTCATATACTTTTTCATATAATGGTAGAAACTTTCTGCTTATGAAGTCATTAAAATCCTTTCATATAATGGTAGAAATTTTCTGCTTATGAAGACATTAAACTCTTTTCATATAATGATAGAAACTTTCTACTTACAAAGTCATTAAACGCTTTTCATATAATGGTAGAAACTTTCTGCTTATAAAGTCATTAAACTCTTTTCATATAATGGTAGAAACTTTCTGCTTATGAAGACATTAAACTCTTTTCATATAATGGTAGAAACTTTCTGCATATGAAGTTATTAAACTCGTTTCATATAATGGTAGAAACTTTCTGCTTATGAAGTCATTAAAATCCTTTCATATAATGGTAAAAACTTTCTGCTTATGAAGACATTAAACTCTTTTCATATAATGATAGAAACTTTCTACTTACAAAGTCATTAAACGCTTTTCATATAATGGTAGAAACTTTCTGCTTATAAAGTCATTAAACTCCTTTCATATAATGGTAGATCCTTTCTTCTTACGAAGTCATTAAACTCCTTTCATATAATGGTAGAAACTTTCTGCATATGAAGTTATTAAACTCGTTTCATATAATGGTAGAAACTTTCTGCTTATGAAGTTATTAAACTCCTTTCATATAATGGTAGAAACTTTCTGCTTATGAAGACATTAAACTCTTTTCATATAATGGTAGAAACTTTCTGCTTATGAAGTCCTTAAACTCTTTTCATATACTTTTTCATATAATGGTAGAAACTTTCTGCTTATGAAGTCATTACACTCCTTTCATATAATGGTAGAAACTTTCTGCTTATGAAGTCATTAAACTCCTTTCATATAATGGTAGAAACATTCTGCTTATGAAGTGATTAAACTCTTTTCATATACTTTTTCATATAATGGTAGAAACTTTCTGCTTATGAAGACATTAAACTCTTTTCATATAATGGTAGAAACTTTCTGCTTATGAAGTCATTAAACTCCTTTCATATAATGGTAGAAACTTTCTGCTTATGAAGTCCTTAAACTCTTTTCATATACTTTTTCATATAATGGTAGAAACTTTCTGCTTATGAAGTCATTACACTCCTTTCATATAATGGTAGAAACTTTCTGCTTATGAAGTCATTAAACTCCTTTCATATAATGGTAGAAACATTCTGCTTATGAAGTGATTAAACTCTTTTCATATACTTTTTCATATAATGGTAGAAACTTTCTGCTTATGAAGACATTAAACTCTTTTCATATAATGGTAGAAACTTTCTGTTTATGAAGTTATTAAACTCCTTTCATATAATGGTAGAAACTTTCTGCTTATGAAGTTATTAAACTCTTTTCATATAATGGTAGAAACTTTCTGTTTATGAAGACATTAAACTCTTTTCATATAATGGTAGAAACTTTCTGCTTATGAAGTGATTAAACTCTTTTCATATACTTTTTCATATAATGGTAGAAACTTTCTGCTTATGAAGTCATTAAAATCCTTTCATATAATGGTAGAAATTTTCTGCTTATGAAGACATTAAACTCTTTTCATATAATGATAGAAACTTTCTACTTACAAAGTCATTAAACGCTTTTCATATAATGGTAGAAACTTTCTGCTTATAAAGTCATTAAACTCTTTTCATATAATGGTAGAAACTTTCTGCTTATGAAGACATTAAACTCTTTTCATATAATGGTAGAAACTTTCTGCATATGAAGTTATTAAACTCGTTTCATATAATGGTAGAAACTTTCTGCTTATGAAGTTATTAAACTCCTTTCATATAATGGTAAAAACTTTCTGCTTATGAAGACATTAAACTCTTTTCATATAATGGTAGAAACTTTCTGCTTATGAAGTTATTAAACTCCTTTCATATAATTGTAGAAACTTTCTGCTTATGAAGTCATTAAACTCCTTTCATATAATGGTAGATCCTTTCTTCTTACGAAGTCATTCAACTCCTTTCATATAATGGTAGAAACTTTCTACTTACGAAGTCATTAAACGCTTTTCATATAATGGTAGAAACTTTCTACTTATGAAGTCATTAAATGCTTTTCATATAATGGTAGAAACTTATGAGTCATTAAAATCCTTTTAAATAATGGTAGAAACTTTCTGCTTATGAAATCATTAAACTCCTTGCATATCTTGGTTGATTGAGTGTGTTATTTAGATTTTTAACATAGCTTGAAACATTTTTCCAGCTTTTCATATAATGGTAGAAACTTTCTACTTATGAAGACATTAAATGCTTTTCATATAATGGTAGAAACTTATGAGTCATTAAAATCCTTTTAAATAATGGTAGAA
This sequence comes from Unio pictorum, assembly GCA_030141615.1. Classification (NCBI taxonomy): domain Eukaryota; kingdom Metazoa; phylum Mollusca; class Bivalvia; order Unionida; family Unionidae; genus Unio; species Unio pictorum. Next base: position 2,529,933 of record JARLTB010000181.1, read on the forward strand.
ACTTTCTGCTTATGAAATCATTAAACTCCTTGCATATCTTGGTTGATTGAGTGTGTTATTTAGATTTTTAACATAGCTTGAAACATTTTTCCAGCTTTTCATATAATGGTAGAAACTTTCTACTTATGAAGACATTAAATGCTTTTCATATAATGGTAGAAACTTATGAGTCATTAAAATCCTTTTAAATAATGGTAGAAACTTTCTGCTTATGAAATCATTAAACTCCTTGCATATCTTGGTTGATTGAGTGTGTTATTTAGATTTTTAACATAGCTTGAAACAATTTTCCAGTCATATCGCTATGATGTCTGCAGAGAGGCAATTTAAAGTGATGTCTAGCACTGGAGCATAATATGATGGCATATTGGGGTCTGTGTTGCATAATATGATGGCATATTGGGGTATGTGTTGCATAATATGATGGCATGTTGGGGTATCTGTTACATAATATGATGGCATGTTGGGGTATGTGTTATATAATATGATGGCATATTGGGGTCTGTGCTGCATAATATGATGGCATATCAGGGTCTGTGTTGCATAATATGATGGCATATAGGGGTCATGTTGCATAAGATGATGGCATATAAGGGACTGTGTTGCATAATATGATGGTATACTGGGGTCATGTTGCATATGATGGCATACTGGGGTCTGTGTTGCATAATATGATGGCATAGCATGATCTCTATTGCATAATATGTATATCTGGGTCTATGCAAATCAATAGGAATAATCAGTAGAACAAACTACACAGAGTATGATGAGCTAATGCATTATACAATGGCAGATCTGGGTCTATGTGTACAGTTGGGCCTGACTGGTACTAAGTATATGGAGTAGTATTCAAACGTTTCAGGTGAATAAATCAAACCATGTAGAAGATACATAATTTTCAAAATATTAACAAAGCATCTGAACATCATTATGATGTCATTTGCCATAGCTGTTTGAAAAGGCAAAAAAACAAATTAAGCAGTTTAATGATATACTTATGGCAATATGATCTCTGGCAACATTCTCTTTGTGTCTATCCCACAACTGACACAAAATCAAAGGTGTATAAAATTTTGAAGCATGGGGAGGATATGAAGACAGCAGTTGGGGTTTTTGTGGCACAGCAGTTGGCAGTTTTGTCGAACAGCAGTTGGGGTTTTCGTGGAACAGCAGTTGGTTTTTTGTGTGGAACAGCAGTTGGGGTTTTTGTGAAACAGCCGTTGGGATTTTTGTGGAACGGCATAAAGGGTGTTTGTGGAACAGCAGTTGGGGTTATTGTGGACGGATGCATAGACAGCCATATTTTATATTCAAATCAGTCCATGCTGCAGGTCTCCAATCAACTTATATGACATGCTTCGATCAAAACTAAGTTTTCTTTATGTTCATTACCATATATACTGGCATACAAATGGAATCAGCATAGATGCAGATTTCTCATCACATCTGATCTGCTATTTCATGGTCTATACTGTTTGCAGATCAATCTGATTAATGTGCAAGTACAGACACTAAAGTTCATCCAATCTGTGTTCAAGAAATAGAACAAAGTCTCAGCAATATATCCACCAATAATTCAGGCCTTTCATTCACCTGGACACAGGAAATGTTTTTATAAAAAAAAAAAATGGTACCGATACTAGTTTTGTCATTTAACAGAAAGAAAAAAGTACTACTTACTCATCCGATCTCTCTGAATGAATTGATGCCACTGACGTGCCCATCTTATAGTCATGAGGAAGAGTGGCACGGTGATTATGATTGACACCATCGTAACGATGAAATGATGAATGATGTGCCGAATTATTCTGGGTTGTACCAGCAAAAGTTTGTGATTTGGGTATATTTCTGTACCCATCAATAATGTTTTTCTCCTCAAGAATCACATTCCTTGTGTGTCCACCCACTGTCCGCCTTGCGTACCTTTTACTAGGTGACCTGAAAAAGAATAATTGGACTTTTGAAAGTTTTTTTTTCTATGGCTACATCACTAACTTTACACTTGATATAGTTTTCAGGGTTTAATACGATGAACATATACAATTACACCTGCCAAATGTAACACACTTAGAGAATTCCAAGATATATTCAATTTTATAGAACACGATGAAATTAACTGCATTAAAGGTAAGTGCAAATGTAGGCATCTCAATATGTACAAAAAGTTTGTTGCTTGAGATTGTATATAAATTAAATGCTCATATCAGATGAACATATTTAAACAATTTTTAAAACTGCAATAATTTGCTCTCATGATGACAAAATTTCTAAAGATATGACTCAACATTTACTAAATATATTTTCTAGTGTTGATTCTGTTTATTCTTGTTGAGATTACTCAGAATTTACAAGCCACATACTAGAGTGCCACTGGATTCATTTCATTTTAACAACAAAACACCAGTCCTGCCAACATTCAAGAGCACCACTGTTATTTTTTAAAACATAAAAAGAATTTAACTGAAAGGAAAATAGTAATAATAATCCCTCTCTATATTACTCTTCATTATAACACTGTTCTTGTTATAAAGATGGTATAGTGATAATACTCCCTCTGTATAATACCATTCAATATAACACTATTCTTGTTATAAGGCTGGTATAGTGATAATACTCCCTCTGTATAATACCATTCAATATAACACTATTCTTGTTATTAGGCTGGTATAGTGATAATACTCCCTCTGTATAATACCATTCAATATAACACTATTCTTGTTATTAGGCTGGTATAGTGATAATACTCCCTCTGTATAATACCATTCAATATAACACTATTCTTATAAGGCTGGTATAGTGATAATACTCCCTCTCTATAATACCATTCAATATAACACTATTCTTGTTATAAGGCTGGTATAGTGATAATACTCCCTCTGTATAATACCATTCAATATAACACTATTCTTGTTATAAGGCAGGTATAGTGGTAATACTCCCTCTATATAATACCATTCAATATAACACTATTCTTGTTATAAGGCTGGTATAGTGATAATACTCCCTCTCTATAATACCATTCAATATAACACTATTCTTGTTATAAGGCTGGTATAGTGATAATACTCCCTCTCTATAATACCATTCAATATAACACTATTCTTGTTATAAGGCAGGTATTGTGATAATACTCCCTTTCTATAATACTATTCATTATAACACTGTTCTTGTTATAAGGCGGATATAGTGATAATACTCCCTCTCTATAATACCATTCAATATAACACTGTTCTTGTTATAAGGCAGGTATAGTAATGGAGCCTATTTTATTATGGATTAGTGAGATCATATAATAATAACACCATCAGGTTATCTACACCATGCCCACCAATGTTAAAATAATGGAGTGCTGTTGTAATTTGGCAAGACATGAACCCATAAAAAAATAATATTAATGTTTATGGACGAAACTGTCCAGTTATTATTTAGTTTGCTTATGACTGCAGCATACAGCCAAATGCACACAACACAGATCTACATGCATCATCACACCAGTAGATCTGGGTTTGGTCTCATTCATAACACTTCGGTATTGTTCACAGTGGCTGAAACCCACCTCAAATGTGACTGAAGGGAAGGGATAAGAGTAAATTTCATGCAAATGTGGTTACCTTAACACTCTACAAGGCATTTACACTGATAAAATATACCGCAAAAATAGGATTGTCCTATAGGACTACCTCAACAATATTTAACAATAAAGGACATGAATGTTAAAGCAAGTAATGTTTAACTATGAGAATAAAGATAAAACACAATATTAGAAATCTAACAAATGATGTCACATGTAACACTACAATGTACTTGTTCTATTATCTTCCAACAGTTTAGCTGGCACATGTAAATAACATATTCTTCATCTAATGTGACAACCAGTCTGTATAGGCCAGCCAAATGTGACAACCAGTCTGTATAGGCCAGAAGAAATAGCTGCATTCAGTATCATGAATGTATCAATCCCCTATGACACAATCTGTGTGTGTGTGTGTGTGTGTGTGTGTGTGTGTGTGTGTGTTGGGGGGGTGAGATTTGGATTTTTAACGTAGCTTATAAAAAAATTCATTCATATCACTACGATGTCTGCAATGTGGCAGTTTATAGTGATGTCTAGGCATGCCACAGACATGAAGCATGATGTCCCATTCAGTCACATTATCATTACACCAGGTTGACCAGTCCTAACACTAACCTCTTAATGCTGAGCACCAAGCGAGGCAGCTATTTAGTACCATTTTCTTTTAGTCTTTGGTATGACTCGGCCAGGGATAGAACCCACAATCTACCGCTCTAACCACTAGGCCACCAGAACAGTCATGATATATTTGCATCTGCTGTTGCATATATATATCATGTTTAAGGTGTTGTTATGTTTGTAAAAAGTTTAAAAAAGCGAAGGTATTCCAAATGGGTTGACTGGTTTCTTTGATTAACTGCAACAGAGTAAACCCTGACCTGTAGGTGCATCATAAGATGGCAGATCTAAGTTGATGCAATATGAATATTACTATGAATTAGTTATTTTTTTTGTGAAGTGCAGATTTTTTTATGAATTTCGTTGGGCATAAAAATCTGAAATGCAAACACATATTTTCATCAAATCTTCACCTAGATTTATCACAGAGAAATAAGAGCAGCAAATATGAAACAGAACATAGTGAAATTCTATTATGTAAGGAGATAAGAATTTACATTTTAAGATTTGGGCTCTCCTTGTACTATTAAAAGAACAAAAACTGTTTTCAGCTATAGTCTATATCTTTTACTTAAAACATGTATCTAACATATGTATGTATGTATATATATATATATATATATATATAAAATCTTAATCTGATTTATATTATCTTAATCTGAATTATAAAACATAAAACATGGAAATAGTTGGAAAATAAGCCAAGATTGCAGTTATGCATTTAAATATTTGGATGTTATTTATTGTAGCCATATATCACTCCTACATCAGGGGCCCACACAACCTTCAACAATTACTGCACTGGTAGCCTTGCGGTACAGCCGCTTGATGGTATTGGTCAACTTTTGACCCATGTTGTACTTCTTCATTGTGGCCCACAATTCCTCATGTCACACTCAGTCAAAAGCCTTTTTGAAATCTATGAACACATGATAGATGTCTAGTTGATGTTGCGAGTACTTTTCGCACAGAACCCTAAAGTTAATATTTGTTCTGTTGTGCTTCTTCTATTCCGTAACCCTGCCTGTTTTTCAGCGATTATTTCTTCTGCTTGAGGGTTCAGTCTGTTCAAGATGATCTTCAGCATCACCTTACTAGCATCGCTTATCAAATTGATAGTTCTGTAATTTTGGCACAGCTGTCTTTTTTGGGGAGTGTTATAATCGTTGACTGGGTCCACTGTGTTCGCCATTCACCTATCTGCCAGATCTTGTTGCAGATTTTTGTTAGTAGCTCTATCACTGATCCCCCCCCCCCTTTTGATAATTTCAGCTGGGATGTTGTCTACTCCAACTGCCTTCCCATTCATCAGTGAACTGATAAGTAGTTATCTCGTTATGATGAGATCCATTTGGTGCATACCATGTTCAGCATCACGGATCTTTATATTGGCTCAGGGTGTTGGCTAGTACAAAGTTTTTGTAGCTTGCAAACTCAAGCAGCTGTCTCCCTCTTTCATTGGTAAGCTCACTGCAAGAAAATCCACAATGATCGTCCCTGTCTTTTAGAGCATCTTTGCCAACTCTGGCATTCCAGTCTCCTTGGATGAGGATGTCTTTTTTACTTACCATATTTATAAAGCCCTGGAGTTTGTTGTAAAACTACTCTATTCCTTCATCATCACGATCAGTAGTTGGAGCACAGACTATGATAATTGTGATGTTAAAGAGAGATGCTTTCAGACGAATGGAAATGATTCTGCTAGATATGGGGCGACATTCAAGCACAGATTCCTTGATGGCCTTGTTTAAAAAAAGTCTACTCCATTTATGGACTTGTCCAACTCTCCACTATAGTATAATATATGCCCATCTTCAGTTTTGTGTTCTCCTAGGGCTTTCCATCTTACTTCATAGAGTCCCAGGATGTGCCATGTGTAGTGTTCAATCTCATGTGTCAACTCTTGGAGTCTTCCAACTTGCGCCAGATTTCTAATGTTTCAGGTGGCGATGGAGCTGATGTCTCTCGCTCTGACTTTATGCAAAGTACCAGTAGCATACTTGTCACCTCCATCCTCGTGGACAAAGACAAGCATGGTCATTGTTGACCCAGGCAATGACCGATCTGGTATGGTAACTTCAGATTTGTCCAGCATTATCAGTGTGTCTTGGGCAAAAGTCGTCTGGCGGAGCAGATCCCTCTCCAGACCAAAGAGTTGCCACTCCTTTACACTTTGGCTAACCACAGCCGACATGCAAGGCAGCAGAAGACTCGTGAATGGGCAGGTTTGTCTATTTCCCGAGCAGATAAAGCATCTGCCGCTGTCCAAACAAACATATCTGGGTCAGGTAATACCTTCACTAGCCATACATCACTTCTACATACAAATCAGTGGCAGGTAAAGGTAATACTGCACTAGCCATACATCACTTCTACATACATACCAGTGGCAGGTAATACTGCACAATCTTTTGTATCAGTCACGCTATTACTTTTCAATGATGCAACAGAAAATGATTACAATGGGATTTTCTGGTATAGAAGATTCAAAACCTAGTTTAAAAAGAAACCTCCATAAAAATCTTTCCATTATTAAAATGTAGAGGTTGGGGCCATAATCTCTCACAGCATTAAGTACCTATGATACAGGGCAATAATCACTAACAATACCAGTGATAAATTGCCATAACCACTCACAGTATTAAGTATCCGTGATATGGGGCCATAACCCATCGCATCTTTAAGTACCTGTGATACGGTGTCCTAACCCCTCATGACATTAATACATGTACCTGTGATATAGGGTCATAACCACTCAGAGTTTATGTACCTGTGATATGGATACATAAGCTCTCACAGTTGTTGTTGTTGTTGTTGGGTTTAACACCATTTTTTAGCACAAGGTAGGCTATACAAAGCTGCCAGTATAAATGGTGGAGGAAGAACCAGAGATAACCCCCAAAAGAATCACTGACAAGCTACTGGCAAGCTTTCTCATGTATCCACATTGGTCAGGCCTGAGACTTGAACCCATGCAGACAGAGGTGAGATGGCAGTGATCTGTATGGTGAGCAATTTAGAACACTCAGCCACACAGGGTCCCTAATCCCTCACAACATTACAGACCTGTGACACAGGGTCATAACCATTCACAGAGTTAAGTAAATGTGATACAGGGTAAAAAACTCTCATAGCATTAAGTGTAATACAGAGTCATAACCCCTCACAGTGTTAAGTATCTGTGATACAGGGTCATAACCAGAATGTTACATAGATGTGATACTGGTCCATAACCCTTCACAGTGTTAAATACCTGTGACATGCATCCATAAATACTCACAGCATTAAGTACCTGTGATATGTAGTCCTAACCCCTCATGGCATTACAGACCACTCAGTGTTACATACCTGTGATATGGGGACATAACCCCTCACATCATTAAATAATTGTGAAACGGGCCAAAACTACTCATAGAGTTAAAAAGTATCTAACTGTAACACAGTGAGAATAGCAATAAAATTCAAAGCATTTTATGGCAAAAACATCATTATGTTCCAAACTACAGAATAGCAGGAATCATAAAATTGTATAAAACAGTGCTTTTAAAGGAAATAAAGCTGACAGTGTATGATTAATGTTTCATGTTGTTTTCTTTCAACATAACCTGACATAATTTGATAAGCAAATTCAAATACAATGTTTTAAGTTTGGTCATGGGTCAATACCAGTACTTAGCTATATCCAGAATTACCTATTACATCAAAGCACATGGTAATAATAGACAAGAACTGTACATTTGAACAATGAAAAATCAAATCAACTGTCCACACTGAATTCTATCCCATGTCCTTTAATCTGTACTTTGAAGTGAACACAAATCGGCACTTCACAAAGAATACTGACTTTACAGTATAAGTGTTTTCCAAATAAAATGAAATTGAAAAAGGCAATAATGTTATAATGGTCTCCTTTTTTTTTACAACAGTTTTACAGAACATTCAGCTTTCTCATCGTTACCCACAAAATGACTAAGAATCATGGAAAACAACTGTATGAAAGGACAGAAATACCAACACGGCAAAAAATTTCTCTGGGTTGAATTTTGCAAATCATATCAGGAATCACGTAAAATTAAATTAAATAATGGAAATAAAGCAATAAAAGAAACTGTATTGCCAAGTACAAAAAAAAATCACAAAAAGAGATAAAATTTTTATTAAAAAAAATATGTAAAAATGTAACATGTCCTAAATTTCCCAATATATACAACAATGATGCAATTAAAAAATGCATTTACATTTACTGGTATATATTATCTATAGAAAATGACCAGACATATTACATTGCAAACATATCTGCTGGATCATCATGGATCAAAGAAATATCACAGCTACAAATAGTCTTTGCCATTTTCTTTGATGTTCTTTTCATTTGTCTTCATGGTCTGGAGTCCTTGAATAGCTAGAAGTATTGATACCCACCATCAGATGACAACAGCAACAACAACAACAACAACAACAACAACAACAATAATAATAATAATAATAATAATAATAATAATAAATAATAAGTTATAATAATAATAATAATAATATTATTATTATTATTATTATTATTATTATTATTATTATTATTATTATTATTAATAATAATAATAACTGGGCTGATGCTTCAGTTTATAAATCCAATGATAACACTAAAAAGACTTTTTTAAGTTGCCAGCCTATTTTCAACATCATTTGGTATGACACTACTGGTACATATATCAATTTAAAAGTAGCTTCCCAATAATTGTTTTGACTTGATTTTATGATAATTAAAGTAGAAATGAATTGACACAAAAATATACACACATGTAACTTTACAAGCAATATGAAATAGTAAATAAGAAGAAACAACTTCCATCATGAAGTAGAGAAATTTGATCAAGAAAATGGATGTCTAAAATGGAACCAAAGACAGTACCATAGGATTTAAACATGTTCCAATAAGCAATGGCCAGAAAAATGGACAAGGCAGCAAGCAAATGGATAGGTGAAATGATGCTTGATGTATGAACACAAAAGGAGATGAAGAAAATGAGCAACAAGGGAAATAAGTGAAAGTCGTAACAAATAAGGATGATCAAAGCTGATCTACATTTCACTACTAACAACATGCATTAAACTACAGTACAGTATTTACCCATCAATAACTGATACCACACTACAAAAAAATGCATGATCATATTTGAAAACGCGTAATGGAAAGATAGATCAAGGTATATGCTGTTTACTATCATTAATTGCTTCGAAGTTGGATCCAACATGAAACTGCATAGACCCAGATCTGTCATTGCATTTTGCACCAACAAGTCCAAGTCTACAGTGTTCATTTTAATAATTATAAGCAAACAGCATTTTACCCTGGTCAGCTAAAACATTACCATGACAAATATTTTTAGGTGTTGTACATCAGGGTAAATACAGCAAAAACTGAATAACACAAAAACACACACACAGATATATATATATATATATATATATATATATATATATATATATATATATATATATATATATATATACTCACACACCTCTCTCTCAGAAACACATACATCCTGAAAATGCATATTTTTTAAAATCTGTATGAATATATGTTGGTTCTACAAATACATGCAACAAAAAAGCAAGCATGGAATAGGCTAATGGGGAGAATAATACAGGACATCACAACTTGACAACAGGTAAGGCACCTGAAATAAAAGCACACTGATGCAAAATAAAGCTGAAAGATCAGCAACCTGGAAATTTATCTGTTAAATCTCTGGTGTAAGTAATACCAATCATTATATATATATATATATATATATATATATATATATATATATATATATATATATATATATATATATATATATATATATATATTATAACCACTAACACAGCAATTAATGTCTTGGAAATTTTGCATTTACATCTACTAAATGCATGATAAATTTAGCACCTCTATTTGAGACTGTTTATGATTTACTTGATATGTGTTAGCACATGTACAGTTTATGCATTCCTAGTGTGGCAATGTCTTGTCTGGGGGTTTTAAAATTTCAATCGGATGACATGTTCCACATTCTTTAAATGATAAATCAACAAGAAAAAAGCAGTATGGCTCGATTTCATACTACGCCATACTGGTCCATTTGATACAGTTATGTGATTCCAGAAGCAAAAGGTACTTGAGAAAAGACCCAAATGCTAACCCTAGCTTTGGGTGTTAATGCCAGACAGATGTGAAAATTACCTGAATGCTAACCCTTGCCTTAATGCCAGGTGAATAACTGATGAAATAAATGACCTAAATGCTAACCCTAACCTTTGTGTTAATGCCAGAAAGAAGAGAACATGACCTAAATGCTACCCCTAAGTAAAACCCTAACCTTAGTGTTAATGCCAGAAAGAAGAAAACATGACCTGAATGCTACCCCATGTCTTTGTGTTAATGCCATACAGATGAGAAAATGACCAAATGATACCCCTAGTATTAGTGTTAATGCCAGACAAAACAGAACATGACCTGAATGCTAACCCTAGCCTTTGTGGTAGTGCCAGACAATTAACCGATGAAAAAATGACCTGAATGCTAATCCTTGCCTTAGTGTTAATGCCAGACCAATGAGAAAATGACCAATTGCTAACCATAGCCATTCTCTTAATGCCAGACAGACTGATAGACAGACTACATCATCAAACACTATGCCAATCCCATCTGCTTTGTAATCCAGCCAAAATGCATATTAATTATGTCAGCAGAGGTTTGTTTGTTTGTTTGATTAGGATTTTTAACGTAGCTTTAATAATTTTTCAGCCATATCGCTACGATGTCTGCAGTGAGACAGTTTATAGTGATGTCTAGCTCTGGGGCATCATGCCGCAGACATATAGCATGATGTCCCACCCAGTCACATTATCCTGACACCAGGTCGACCAGTCCTAACACGAACCTCCTAATGCTGAGCGTCAAGCGAGGCAGCTGTTAGTATCATTTTTGTAAGTCTTTGGTATGACTCGGCCGGGGATCAAACCCATGACCTACCGCTTCCGTGGCAGATGCTCTAACCACTAGACCATCGTAGCGGTTAGTGAAGCAGATGCAGTGCTTTGGCAAAAACCAAGCCAACTGGCATCTAAAATACACCATTTGGAGAACAAACAAGGTTTAGACTCTCTTACACTGTGATTAGCTAGTGTATTAGTGAAATTCAGTCCTTAACATTATACTTCTCTTTGTAAAAAAAAAAGCTCTTGTGTTCTTTGTGAAAAGCTCTTGTGTAATCTTGCAAACCATCTCAACTGGGATGAACAGATATCCACAAATCAATGTTCACACTACAAACAAAATCAATAGACTTTTCTGTTGTCACATATGAGCACATATAAAACGATTCAGAGTCCAGCTACTTGGCTTGCTTACTTACAATGTTAGAAGGTTATTAAAATTGTATATTTCATTGTATTATTAAATACGACTTTTGATAAGTCTCTTTTTCAGGGATTATTTAAAGCAACCTACATTGTAATACAACCAAAATGATGCATATATCTCAGTAAAACATCCAACAAGTGGAAAATCAAAGACCCAGAATGTCCTTACTTGATATACCCAAGATGTATCAAGGTATATCCTGTTCACTCAAAATCTAAAGAACAGTGGTTCCTCATTATAAAGTCCCTTGGTATACTGTTGCCCTTCTTATAATGCATGTATGGTCCTCACAACAAAGTCCTACAGTGTACTGCTACCACTCATGTAATGTGAGTTTGGTCACTCACAACAAAGTCTTGGCACAGTGCTGGCCCTCAAATGATGCATACATGGTTCCTTGCTAAGCCCTTCAGTATCCTACAGCCACTTAATGCATGTATGGTCACTCGATATAAAGTTCTTCAAGTATAATATTACCTCACATATGGCCTCTTGCCACAAAATTCTTGTGTCCTACTGCCCCTCATATACTGCATGATTGGTCCTTTAGGATAAATGTCTTTTAGTATAATATTGCCAATCATATGATGCATGTTGGTCCTTAAGTATAAAATTCTTTTAATATACTATTGCCACTCATATGATGCATGTTTGGTCCTTAAGTATAAAATTCTTTTAATAATATACTATTGCCACTTATATGATGCATGTATGGTCCCTCACTATACAGCCCTTCGGTATACTGGCAAGCTTCATACAACACATGCATGGTGTGTCATTATTCTACTGTCACTCATATAAGAAATATATGGTCTCTCACAATGAAGACCACAGTATACTGCTTTCTCCTCAGATAATGCAGACATGGTCCCTCACTACAAAGCCCATCCATATACTGTTATCCCTATTATAATGCATGTATGGTTCCACACTATGGAATACCAATATACTGCAGCCTCTTATAATATACACATGGTTCCTCACTAGATGATACCAATATAATGCAGCCTCTTATAATGTACACATGGTTCCTCACTAGATGATACCAATATAATGCAGCCTCTTATAATGTACACATGGTTCCTCACTAGATGATACCAATATAATGCAGCCTAATATACTGCAGACATAGTTCAGTTTCTCACTACAGCATGCCAATATACTGCAGACATAGTTCCTCACTACAGTATACCAATATACTGCAGACATAGTTTCTCATTACAGCATACCAATATACTTCATAGTTCCTCACTACAGTATACCAATATACTGCAGACATAGTTTCTCATTACAGCATGCCAATATACTGCAGACATCGTTCCTCACTACAGCATGCCAATATACTGCAGACATAGTTCCTCACTACAGTATACCAATATACTGCAGACATAGTTTCTCACTACAGCATACCAATATACTTCATAGTTCCTCACTACAGTATACCAATATACTGCAGACATAGTTTCTCGCTACAGTATACCAATATACTGCATAGTTCCTCACTACAGTATACCAATATACTGCAGACATAGTTTCTCATTACAGCATACCAATATACTGCAGACATAGTTCATCACTACAGTATACCAATATAATGCAGACATAGTTCCTCACTACAGTATACCAATATACTGCAGACATGGTTCTTCACTACAGTATACCAATATACTGCAGACATGGTTCTTCACTACAGTATACCAATATACTGCATAGTTCCTCACTACAGTATACCAATATACTGCATAGTACCTCACTACAGTATACCAATATACTGCAGACATAGTTCCTCACTACAGTATACCAATATGCTGCATAGTTCCTCACTACAGTATACCAATATACTGCATAGTTCCTCATTACAGTATACCAATATACTGCAGACATAGTTTCTCACTACAGTATACCAATATACTGCAGACATAGTTCCTCACTACAGTATACCAATATGCTGCAGACATAGTTCCTCACTACAGTATACCAATATACTGCATAGTTCCTCATTACGGTATACCAATATGCTACAGACATGGTTCCTCACTATAAAGCACCTGCATATATTACTGCCCCCTCTGATCATGGATTACACTGAGATATTTAAAATCTACTGTATCATTTCTATTTCCATACAGTTTAGTTCTTTGCTAATGAGAATCCCTACTGATGTGATTTTAATTATACTACTTTGCCATTTGTTTGCTGCATACTAGCGTAGAGGTAAAGTCCAATTGAATGTGCAAGCAGATCAGGGTCTATATTTTGTATTTATTAATTAATCCTAAATGCAAAGACCCATATTTGTTGGCACATTATGCAACAGCAGATCTAAGTCTATGGAGTCTGCATTTGGATCTAACTTATACACAAGTACATATGGTTCTGTTAACACAGCTTTGTTGAAACACATCCCTTATTTAAAAGATAATCACTTTCATGTCTTTCAAGAAAAGCATTATAAAAAAGGTGCTCTGTAAATAAATTGCACAGACTATGATTTGCAGTTGCATTAAGAAACAGAATATTTGAATATATACTTTGTCATTTGTCATTTTTAATTCAAGAAAATGTATTATTTATCTTGCTATCATGAAATGTAAATCATTTCCATTACTGGACACTAAGTAGTTAATACAAGTACATGATTTATTTTGCCCTTTTTAGCAGCAAAACATGTCCATGACTGGACACTAATGAAATAATTCCCAGGTTGCTTCATCCTTCATGAATGCTGTTTCTTTTTTTTTTAAAGATCAAGCACATTCCATTAACAGAACCTGCCATTGCTGGAGAAAGCATAAAACTGCTGAAAACACTACCCATTTGAAACCATACTTTCCCATGTCTAACACACCCAAAACTGTAAATAGTTGTCCCACATCTGCCAATGCATACTGTATACACTTGCTCATAAGTCAAGTTCAACTGCAAACTGCACAGACCAAGATCTTCCTTTGCATAATGTGCCAGTAGATCTGGATCTATGCAGATTGTTAGGAGTAATCAGTAGAAGAAACAACACAGACCCTAGTCTGCAGGTGCATTATGCAATGGCAGATCAGGATCTTTGCCATTTTGCAGATTGCATAACTAATAAGCGAGTATATATGGTAATATGCCAAAAGCTCAGGATATACCATGCATACCATCTTTGACCTAAATATCTGGACATAAAAAGTTTACTTTTATTAAATATAGTAATGAAAATTAAAATTTTCACAAATATTTTTGTTTGGAAAATAATATCTTTTCTGTGCATCTCTGTGCCCAGCATGTTTGTGTTATATCCTTGTACCAATAATGTAGACTTTCTTGATAAAATTTGAACGTTTTTCTTTTACAAATAAGTAATTCTGGTTGCATTTGCTGTTTTTAAACTATGTTGGCATGCTCACTGCGTACCAGGCAAGTTCATGAACATATGGAATATGTGATAGTGCTTAATCAGACTCGTAAAATAAGAGCAAAATCAGTTAATTAAAGGGGCCACGAAAACTCAACTATAAGAACACTGAACTCATCCAAAAATGATGAGTGCAACTCCCAAGCATACCAAACCAATTTGGCTGCTTCACTGCATTTTTGGAAATGAAATAAAGGTCCCATTTCCTTTGCGTGACATAGTCAAAAATATATTAAAATGCCTTTGAAAGCAACAAAACCCATGTAAAATACCTAAACAGTTTAATGAAGCCCAAGTCTCAATCTTCACTATAACTATGCCAACTGATCATTGGGAGTCAGTTCCAATACTGTTAACGTTTCAAAATATAAATACTGTCATTGGCAAAAGTAGCTGAATGATTTGTATCTATTATCTGAAAGATAATCCATATTTTCATTCAAAACTATTTCAAACAACCGAGAAACATTTCCAAATATAACGATGATTGCCTTAAACAAGTCAAAAGGCCACCTCACTTAGACAGGTTCAGGAATTTAACTATGGGATCCACTCAGTAGAAAGACTAATCTGATCACATCCAAAATGTGGTAATGAAAGAGAAATTTGCCAAAACTGTGGTAATGAAAGAGAAATCTGCCATCAAATGAAAGGGACACATGAAGAACTGTTGACTGCATTTTAGCAATAAATGTTTCCACAATTTAATTAATGAAATATGGTAATATTTATAACTTTATATCACACAAGTTGATCCGCTTTATTTGCAATATGAATTGATTACATTAGGTCTTCAGGGTTTATCACACTGAGTAATCCCAAATTAAGAAGCATGTCAGTTGTTTTTATTGATGCCTATTGACAACAAATTCCGTAATCCACATGACATTAAAAGTAATCAAAATAATTTTCAGTAACAGTCGTCTGTTCGAACACCTGTTTTTTCAAGTATGTGCACACACCCTTCCTTTAAGTTCCAAATTGAATGTTTTAGTTTTGTCAGCTTTCAAATAGTAATTATTGTCAGAAAACTAGTTTTTAATTTAAAAAATCACTCCAAATGTATGGTGATGAACCAGATATTAAGGTCAATTTCAGTACTCATGTACTAGTCTGAGCTAAACATCACAGATCCAGACATGCCACTACATAATGTAACGGCAGACCTGGGTCTATACAGCATGTTAGGACTATACAATAGGACAAAAAACAAAATTGACCATTTATCTGCCAGTGCAGCATACACTGGCAGATAAGGTCCATTTAATTCATTGATGAATCTAACTTATACACAAGTATATATGGTACACTCTTTGTTAAGACAAACAATGTAGACTCTCCTATGTTGATGCAGTAAGCAACAGATAAGGGACAAGACTATTCAAAGATAGGTGATATACACTTAGGTAACTATGGTGACTGCATGTAAACACAGAGAAATGTTACAGCCAATCCTGTCCTTTATGACAATTAATTTATCTCAATATTTGTAAAACATCTTTCATGAAACTTCCAATCCAATAATGTTTTCTTTCTAAAACAATTAACAATTTGTATTCAGCTAATTGCAAAGCAAGCTGAAAATTGACATTACAATCCAAACAAATTTGAAATTTGAGGGGGCAGCTGACTTTTGTTACATCAAATATTTCATTTCACAGCAAGTTAACAACATTTGCCACCCAAGAACTGAATATTTTTCTTTGCATTAACTGAATTCTTTATATAATATAGAAGAAGACTTTTATTTTGTCAAATTGTAGAGCAGTTTATTTCAGTTCCAATGACCAATGTCAAGAATATCTACACAAGTATTTATTTCACATTAAATTTCAGTAAGTCTTTGCCACTGGGATGATTTTGTGTCTCTTATAATTATATATATATATGTATATTTCCCTAAACAAATATTTTGATCTGTCATCAGGTATAAAAAACATAAGTACAAGTAAATATGACTTCGTGATCAAGATTCAATTAGTGGATTTAAGAAATAACCCAACACCCTCATGGTTGATTAATACTGACCTAGCAGGAGAAATAATTCTTTTCAAGCACTCATGCTTTTGCATCCCAAATTAACTGTGGTTCCATTTTGAAAAATTCTTTAAATACAAAATGATCCACTTTTGTCACACCTGCCTGTCAGCAAAACTAAAACACTTCACCACTGAGATTAATCTAAAGTGTGGACAGTCATATGGATGGACTGCTATGGTGAGCTAATGAAGCTATTACTGATCAATGTTTGCAAGATCTTGCATTTATTTCAGAGTTGTCCAAGGATTTTTAAACAGGGCTCTATATGCTATGTAGACAGTAACAATTACAACACACAAAGAAAGACAAATAGACTGTTACAATTGGGTGCAAATATACTGTGCAAAGAGTGAAACAGAAATACGTCCATTACGGGATGTTTACTGCATATCAGTTTAGTAAAGACTTTTGAAAATTAGGAAATTAAATCATAGAGCCAACATTTACAAGCAATTGTTGTGAATAATTTCTGTGTATCAGAGATGTTAGTACAGCTGCTATACCTATGTACAGTAACAGATTAAACAGTCCTCCAGCTTAACACTGTCTTAATAACATTAAACTGCTATAGCAAGACTGTGGTGGATGATGGTATGTTAATTTATACAGCTGCTTATGACAAGTTGAACATCTTCCTGATCAACTAACGTTAAGTCACTTGCCCACAATTAAATATAGAATTATGGACTAAAACTCCTGATTTTTTTTATATTAGAATCTCAATGTCGAGGCAAGAAATTATCCGATTTTTACGGTCCTGCATTAGTAATAAATTCTAGATTCTATGTAACTAGCAATTTGACCAATTAAATCGTTGACTGTACATATGAAGACTGTGTTTACATTCTACTTCCAAGCAATGCAGCAGCACAAAGTTGCCATGGTTCCTACATCAATTAGCAGGATTATCTACAAGTCTTAGACATCTAGAGAAATCAGCAAAACTTAGTAGCATTCCAGCAGAAGGGTCAATATTACAGCAAGCTGCTCACCTAGAAAATGTACGTTCAATTTTTGCTCGCCGCTTGCTCTCTTCAAGCGTCTGGTACTCAGTTCTACCACTGGAAGAAAAGCCATTTTTGTAAGAAGTAGAGCCTGAAAGGTGGGGTAAGGGAGATAACTCACACCAAAATGAAGAAGGTTAGGTGGAGGGGTTGATGGAATGCATACCATGGGCATATTGTATATGTTGGAACATGCAATGTTTCATTAAATATGAAGAATTTTTTTAATTTGGAATGCACAAAACAAAAGAGGTATGTTTAAATAAATTAATTATAAAAAGCTACAAACAGTTATAACATTACATTTTC
This sequence comes from Unio pictorum, assembly GCA_030141615.1. NCBI lineage: Eukaryota > Metazoa > Mollusca > Bivalvia > Unionida > Unionidae > Unio > Unio pictorum. The sequence goes on from JARLTB010000181.1 coordinate 2,548,277, forward strand.
TCTACAACCTATGTGCAAAATGCCATTAAGTTTCAACATGCAAAATAGTTACAAATGGGACATATTGTGCCCATGATATGTTATTTCTCATGAATTTTCGCAAAATTTCAATCTATACGGCAAAGTTTGAAAATGGATTTTGAGTTTGATTCATAATATATTTTTAAGAAGGTTCAGAATCAACATAAAAGGGCAATGACAAGATCCACATCATAAGGCCAGATCAGACAGTGACCTGAAATACTCAATATCAAAAACAGAAAAAGGGGACAGATACATACTTCATCTTGCAGCAGATATTGTCTGTTATACTTCTAGGGCCAGAATTCCATTTTGCATAATACCTGCACATTTTATACTAAAATGTTATTCATGTTAAAGACATGCCCCCCCCCCCTTATGTCACTGCAAATTTTGATGTCTTTAGCTTTAAGTCTATAAACAAAAAACACAAAAAACAAATACAAGAAAACTGTAATAAATAATCTGTGTTTCTTAAATGCTTGGAAGAGGGAGTCTTTAAAAGCTCAAACTGGAAGCTGGGACACTAAAAAAAAAAAAAAGCATCCATCCAAAAATTGCAACACAATTATTATACACTCATTTAAAGCCTTTCAAAATACTCATACTTCTATTTAAAATTCAGACCCAATTTCTAGACAACTAATGTGCTTTTATTCCAGTGAAGTTAAAGAAAATTAAGGACACTGAATGGTCTTTGAAACATTTACTCCACATTTTACTTGTCCTGCATTACCTCCCCTGACATGGTTTGGTTTGCTGTTGGATGGCACAGAAACCAGTATTTGTTAATGCCTTGCCCAAGGACAGACAAGTGACCTAACCCTGCATACTTTCACTTTTACTTCGACATTCTTTGACTTGAATTAAAACAAAGATGGACTTAAATATTAAATATATAAAGCTTGGTTTCTCAACAAACAAGCAAACTTTTGATTGTAATGGTTTACTCAAAGTACTGAATTTGATTTAAGGGTTCTGATCCTACGATTGCGCCTCGTAACATTTTGAGAATGCAGTGCCTGTAAACTGTGCCATTTGCGACAATCTCAAGGGCAGTTAATCAACCTGATGATTAAGACGATCTAGTATTATTTGAGTGTTGGAATATATTCACAAAATACCTCACCCTATTAGTGTCAAACCAGAGGTGAAGAAAAAAAACATTCAAATTTTTAAAAACTAGTTTCAAATTTATTGGTGGTCAGAATAGAATATTGTTTAAAGGATAATTCTGACTGTCAGCTGTTTTTAGCCAGAGAAGATAATGCAATTCATCAATTTCAACAGATAACACAATATGATTTAATCAATTTCACCAGATAACACAAATGTGATTTATTCAAATGGATCTCACCAGATGACACAACAAAGTGATTTATTCAAATGAAAGAGGTTAAAAAACTTTGAGCTTAACATCACAAGGGGCCCAGAGTGGTTAAGTGGTCTAATGTGCTCCCTGTTATTGATCAATGCCATCTCTTTTCTGTATGTGGGCTCAAGTCTCAGGCTTGGGTGGGTACATGAGAAAGCTTGCCAGCAGCTTCTTGTGGGTAGGCGGTTCTTTCCAGGGTTTACCCCGGGTTTTCCTCCATCATTTATACTGGCTGCCTTGTACAGCCTATCTTGTGCTGAAAAATGGTATTAAACCCTGTAATAATAACATCACAATGTTTAACAATGGCCTTAATCTAGTGTATGGACAGACATTCACATGGTTGACAATATTTTCATTATTTTATGTTTCAGCCATGGCAAGTCTGAAAAAAATCAACGAATCACCAAACAATATAGTCATCACCGACGTCACTGTAATACGACCATCTGTATCAGATTGTACACTGGATTCAATATAGGGTTGTACACAGGTTTCAATGTAAGCATTTTAAAGAAATTAGACCAGAAGAAAACCAGCTGAGGTGAAAAAAACTTCTATTTCAAAGTCTCTGGCACCTTATTTCTCTACTGGAAAAAACTGTTTACAGTTGAAAATACAAAAATAACCCCCAACTTTTTATTGAAACACAAATGCAAATGTTAAATGACTGCTTAGTGCTATTATGACCCCTAGATCAAATCTATGTCAGAAAACAATTTGTTTCAGCCTCAAATTTATTCATCTAAAATGTGAAGAAAATAAATTTATTAAATGATCTAAGCAATATAAGTAAATGATAAATTTCTATGATTGTGACACTGAAATCAATATAAAAGGGTGAGAGTATGTAGCAAAACCTATCACAGAATCATCTTGGTTTCATAATCATGAGATGAGAATCAATTAAAAACTTTTGGAAATACATACAAAACATTAAAGTGACTGCTGTGTCATGCTTCTCACTAACATTATTTTAAGACCAAGCAGCTATTTATCTCTGCCAGTTTTTGTCTGTTTGTCTATTACTAATATCTTAAACAACTGTTTCAATTGGCTAAGTGCATATGTGAGAAAGCTTGCCAGTAGCTTCTCATAGGTCGGTGTCTCTTTCCTGGGTTCTTCCTTTACCATTAATACTGGCTGCCATGTATTGCCTATCATGTGCTGAAAAATGGCATTAAACACTACAACAACAACAACAACAACAACAACAATTTGCTAATATAGAAAAAAGTAAAAGTGATTCAAACACCCATGACATAGTATGTTGAGATTTTTTTCAGGACTTTGAATTTATTTCCAGCTTGCACCACAAAATATAAAATTTACTATTTGCATTTTTGTACCTTTACAAACCAATAAAACTACTACTATGTATTTTATAATTAATGTTTGTATGGCTGATTTTCTATTTTAAAATCGATTGTGCGAAAATATTCCAAAAACCATTCAGTGTTCCTTAATTGGTTACAATCTTTTTCACTTTAATATGACTAAATAAAGTCTGTATTTGCTCGTAACATAGATGTACAACTGAATACACAGAAGTAAAGCAGAACTACTAATTGTCATGCATGAAGATGATGATAAACATTGATGAATGAAATGACAACATGCAATACAAAGCTAGAAAGGTGAAATGATCCAATCCAACACTTTCTGAAATATGAATGAAGACTGAAATAGTCAACCAAAGTATCTAACTAGCTAATGAAACACCTGATACATTACAAAACTAATCAACACAAACATTCCAGTTTATTCTGGAATGAATGGCTCAATGCTTCATATCTCCACTGATCATTGTAACATGGAGATCTAAGAAGGCTCATCATGGATCAAGTTCTTGTAATTTCACTAATTTCCATAAATGATACAATTAACAACCTGACAACCTCAGATCTGCACTGATTCGTCACATGGAAATATAACAAGGCTCATCATGGGTCAAGTTCCCGTAACTCACTATTTTCCATAAACGAAACAATTAACAACCTGATAACCTCAGATCTTCACTGATCTATGTCATGCGGAAATTTAACAAGGTTTATCAAAGGTCAAATTCTTGTAACCTTACAAGTTTTCACAATGAATACAATTATCGACAATAATGAGGTTATGTTCTGACACCCTCAGATCTCCTCTGATTTATGTAACACTGAGATCTAAAGAGGCTTATCTGGTGTCAAGTTTTTGTAACCTCACTAATTTCCATACTGGATACAAGTATCAATCATAAGGTTATGTTCTGAAAACCTCGTTAATTCATACTGGATCCAATTATCAAATATGATGAGGTTATATTCTGATGACCTCACTAATTCCATACTGGATACATTTTATCAACCATGTTCTGACAACCTTACAAATTTGCATACAGACTGATTTATCAAACAAGATATGATCTAAAAACCTAGCAAACTTCCATAATCGACATTAACTTTTCTGTCATATTATGAAACAAAGTACTTCATTAATTTTCAAAGTCATAAGCTGCAGTAAAATTTAAAGTAAGTTCATTTGGAAGTAAGCACCTGTCAGATCTCCATAGTAATGTTGGTCAGTGAAGGTCAGATTTTTACCAGACAGGTGAAAGGAAGACTATGCAGTACTCATATCATGGTGGCAACAGACAAGGCCATATGCCTGGAGAGGATGTGGACAATGAAGTGTTTTACTAAGGCCTGTGGTTTTTGACAAGAGAACACCTAACAGTCTATATAAACAAAAGGCAAATGGGTTACTCGCTTTCCTACAATCCCATAAAATAAATGTTTTTTTACTTAATTCAGCTAAGGTTTTTCATTGCAGACTTCTTAATTTAGTCAATAGTTCTAAATGCTTGTCAACATACATTACCATACCAGACAGTAGTTCTAAATGCTTGTCAACATACATTACCATACCAGACAATAGTTCTAAACGTTTGTCAACATACATTACCATACCAGGCAAAAGTTCTAAATGCTTGTCAACATACATTACCATACCAGACAATAGTTCTAAATGCTGGTCAACATACCTTACCATACCAGACAATAGTTCTAAACGCTTGTCAACATAAATTACCATACCAGACAATAGTTCTAAATGCTTCTGAACATACATTACATACCAGACATAGTTCACTGGTCATCTTCTGTCACATGCAATGCAACTATGTGTAAATGTAAATACATTTTCTAAAATCTCAGGAAATAAGAAATAAATGGTTCACCACAACAAACAACAGCAATTAGGTAAGACATAAATTGCAAGCTAAGAGTGCCATACACAAACCCTCACTGATAAATAAATAAATAAATAAATAAATAAATAAATAAATAAATAAATAAGACACTAGTTTTATGGTCATATATTATAAACTGCCCATAAATGATAAATAATGCACAGGGTGGAAAACTACTGGGAGGGATGGAAAGATGCCATCATGCAGATACATTTATAACAGTTATATATAGGTAATATTTTAAATCAGAGTGTGTGTATATGACAGTCAAATCCAAATACAAACTTTATTCAGATTTGCCATCACATAATGCAATGGCAGATCCAAGTATGTAGATTTTGTTAGGTCTTATCATTTGAACAAACAACACAGACCCTGATCTGCTAGCACTTTACAAGATGGCTGATCAAGGTCGGTCTTGCATGCAGTTGGACCTGACTTTTAATAAAGTATATATGGTGTGTGTGTGTTTGTGTGTCTATATATATATATATATATATATATATATATATATATATATATATATATATATATATATATATATAGACACACACACACACACACACAATTGAGTGTCAATGTAATAATATCAAGGATTGCAAGTATATATAGGAAATGAACTTGAATACATATAAATATGAAAAACTGGATAAATAAGCATATAGTGGAATTGAATATATTTGCTGATACACATAAATATGTAGGGTTGGAGTAATTGTATATAATATACATATTTTAACGAGCTCTGTGGTAATTTGGATGACTCAGATCTACAATTTTTAATGAACTTTGTGTTAATTTGTATGACTCTAATTTAAAATTTTAATGAACTTTGTGATAATTTAAGTGACTCAGATTTAAAATCTTTATGAACTGTATGATAATTTGGATTAAATTTTTTAATGAACTTTGTGATAATTTGGATGAAAATAAAAGTAAAATTTCATTAAACTTTATGATAATTCTGGATAACAATAAGAGGCTGCAATAAAGTTCCTACAACACTGAAAATGGCAGGTCTTACAAGCTCAAGTTATTTTTACTATTTTTTGCAACAGTTCTTTGGAATGTGGTGGCCTGTCATTTTCTGAGTTAGTGGCTTGCACAAAATCTTCAATAATGAGATGGTACCACTGTTGAGCAACATCTTGCTCACTATTTCTGACATTTTTCTCCAAAATTAGGGAAAGAAAAAAGCTGAACACATTATTTTCTGTCTGATAACCCCAATGGTGTCCACCATTATCATTATTTTAAATAAGTGGTTTGTTTGAAGAAAAGATTTCCGATATGAAATTTTGCTAAATGCTTAACAAATATTTTAATGAATTTGGCTTAAGAGGGCAAATTTATATTGTGATGTATTATTTAATAAGCTACATACATATTAATCCCGATTCCATACATGATTCTAGCACTCTGCAACGTTAAAAGCTTAGTTATTACATACCGTGTGTGGGTTTTATTTACAACAGTATGCAACAATTACTTCATAAGACTTCAGTGTGATATTGCTTAGTCTGACATAAATAACCCTTTACCTCCTGTAAGCATCTTTGGACAACTCTACCCAATTCTCAGTCAAGATCTTTGGATGCCTCTACCTGATTCGCATGGAAGCATGTTTTGAAACCTCTACCCCATTCTCATGGAAGTGCATTTGGATGTCTGCTGTAAACATCAGCCATTTTGAGCTGGTACTCGTAGTGCCACCTTCAGGGGAAAACCCCTTTTAGATACTATATTCACTGATGTGAATTACCAGTACATCAGATCATATGGTCCCTATTTAAGCTCTAGTAATGATCTGCTACTTAAATAACTGGGTAGGATATCAACTCTACATAATGGAGGCTGCAGATTTTGTTAAGTACTTTGAGTTTTCACAATTAGAATCATGACAACATAGAGCTTCAATAACTTAGGTAAAGGCTCTGATAGTGATGCATATCACTGAGTTTTTATCATTAATCAAATTTGTTGTTGGCGTAGACAAAATAGTATATTTCGAGGATGAGAAATGTCAGCTATGGTTGGTCACATAGCTTCACAGGCTTGACAATGAAGGAGTAATACATAATAGATGTGTACCAATAATATTAAATGGTTAAAATTGATGTTGAACATAGCATATACTACACTGCTGTAACAGTTAACTGGCAGGGCAATGTGTAGTTTACTAGGTAACAGGTGTTCTATTTATAGTGCACTTTGGATTTTTAACGTAGCTTTAACAATTTTTCAGTCATATCGCTACGATGTCTGCAGTGACGCAGTTTATAGTGATGTCTAGCACTGGGGCATCATGCCGCAGACATGTAGCATGATGTCCCACCCAGTCACATTATCCTGACACCAGGCCGACCAGTCCTACCACAAACCTCGTAAAGCTGAGCATCAAGCGAGGCAGCTGTTAGTACCATTTTTGTAAGTCTTTGGTATGACTCGGCCGGGGATCAAGCTTACAACCTCCCGCTTCTGCGGCAGACGTTCTAACCACTAGGCCACTGGAGAGATCCTGTACATGCTATGAGGTAAAGGGTTAAGATGTAATGTCATCTCCGGGATATGATTACTTCATCACACTGCAATGTGATACTGCTAGGTATGACATAGAATATTTATGATGTAATGTTACAACTCTTTGATTTGATTACTTCATCACACTGCAATGTGATACCGACAGAATATTTAAGATGTAGCAACACCTGTATGTATACTTACTTCAGCACACTACATTACAATATTGCTAGGTGTGACAATGTAACAACATCTGTATGCATACTTACTTCAGCACACTGCATTATGATATTGCTAGCTGTGACAATGTAACAACATCTGTATGCATACTTACTTCAGCACACTGCATTATGATATTGCTAGGTGTGACGTACAATATTTAAGATGTAATGTAACAACATCTGAATGTAATGATAACTTTGTCATCATTGCATTATGATGTTGCTAGGTGTGACATAAAATATCAAAGACATAATATTACAACACTAATGCATAAAATGTTTGAAAGCCAATAAACAGTAACATTAGCTAACAAAAACTGTTTCCTGGATTCTATAGACTCTTTGTTCAAGTATATATTAATATAGAGAAAAACAAACTTTTAAAAAATAACTGATTTAATTCACTTTATTATATCTATGAAATTACAGACAATATCAAGTAACATTAAACTTACTAAATTAAAAAAGCAATTTTAAATTTTAAAGAAAAAGTATATACTGTCTTTCTTATAACGTAAGCTTTAATTTCTAGAAAATCACCATCAGATAAAATGTTCCTTGGGATGAATATGTACTTGCACCTTAGAAACTATAAAATCTGCAATATCCAAATATCCAAGAAGCATTTAACAGCATAGATAAATCAAATCCACAATGATATATACTATTTTTTATTTGGAGTTAAAGTAAACAGTGTGACCATTATATTTTATTCAAACAAAATCATGTTTACTCTAAGACCACAATTTTACCCATCAAGGTGTTTCTGGCAAAATTTTCTGGAAGGAAATTATTATATAAAATAATAACAGTAATTTTTTGCAAGTTTTCATTCATGAATTTTTCAATTTCAGAAGACAAACAAAATTAAATCCCTATTACATACATAGTCGTACACAAGACAAGGTCGCCTGCAGACAATGATCTGCTGTCTCATAAAATTCCAGATGATATAACACTATTGATAATGATGAGTTTACCATTGTTGGTTCCATGAAATTGTTACTATGACTTTCTACCTGCTATTATTGCTGAGAATCGGAGTTGTGCCGAAAATGGTTTCACACTTGCACAATGTGCTCCCACAATATCAGAGTTGCAATAACTTTAACAGAAATTTAACATGAAACTCTTAACACAAAAAAACTTTGAAAACTTTATCAATAATTCAAGACAAAGGGCTTTAACACAAATATTTTAAAGCAAAGTTTTACGACAAACAACTTTGATGCAAAAGTATCAAACAAACACTTTAATAAAATCTTGGCACAAAAACTTTAACACAACAACTGGAGACCGAAACTCAACATTTAATATCATGCTATCATCTCTGGCAGAAAAGTGATATTTATGTCTAACCAATCCCAACACTAACATGGTAATACTACCAGGCTTTTCCTCTAAACACCACCACTCACCTGTACCTGAACTTGGAGCCAAGGGAGAAAACTTTTTTGGAGGGAGGGTTGGGAGTGTGTAACCGGAAAAATGTATGATGCTCCACGCATGACTTCCACAAGTTTTTACACGATCTGTAGCTGACCATGTTGAAACCTATGAGATTTTCTATATTTTCATTCTGCAAAATACGAAATCAAAATTGAATTCTTCACTCAAAGCTTTTTAAAGTTAAATAAAGAGACATCAATTAATTCAAAATATATACATCCAATGTAACTGTCATAACACGTTGCTTTATATAAAAAGGTGACAGAAATTTATTGAAATATATATATCTAATGTTACTAACACATCCCATATTTCTTATATACATTTTTTTTTAAAAGAATGCTATAACTGCATGAAAATCAAATGAGGTCATCAACATATCCATAGAAACACACACAACAAATTTCATTTGTCTCTCTCTTTGGAGACTGCAGTAGTTCAACTGATATGGCATCTGACTTGTAATACAAGGGTCTCAGAAGTCTGCTGCCTAAGTATTTTCACAATTCCTTGTCGACATAACTAATATGCCAAAAGTGCCATTAAAACTAACTCCACTCAAACAAAATTATGTCTACCTGAATTTGTTTTATTGCTTAACCATTCATCCCCTTCTACAATCAGTGTACTTTCCTCAAAAAATATATTTTCCAAAACATATAAATTGTAGTGCTAGAGTAAAAAAAAATAAGTTAACTTGTACAGTTTCTAAAAATACCACAGCTATTTATTTATTGTTCTTTCTCATATCTGCTGACTTGATTTAGATTAAGTCAAATACTGCTCTCCAATTATCAAAAATAAATGTTTTTCACAAAAAACTGCAAATGTTTAATTAGAAATTAATCAAGTATTTGTGCAGGCTATGGATTCACAACCATTTGACAATTTGATAATGAATGGCACATCATATGCCCTCAGAGATTTGACCATGAAATCAATTTCTCCTAACCCCAAATATATGCCATACACAAATTTTGGTAATTGTAGATGGTGGACAACTAAAGTTATTGTGCAAAAATTAAACTGGTAACTGACAGATGCATGGGAATGACAATATCGTAACTTTTTTGGCATCACCTAATGGTAGGTATATAAACAACAACAAAAACAATTTAAAAACATTAATAAAACTTACAAAATAATATAAAGAATAGGAACTGAAGTTTTGTACTTCAGACTAAAAAATATTAGTCCCGTGACACACATGGCTGATGTAATGAATGTTTATAGTCCACTTTTTGGTTAAGTCAAACTTGAAGTGATTTAGTAAATAATTCCATTCAAATGAGGAAAAATAAACATGCATGGATGATGTGACTTTCATTAAAACTAATATGCATAACTGTTAATGAAATTATTTTACCTGAATGAAACAACTGCTTCTAAATTCCATCCTCATGGAGCAGCTGTTTATTTTTTATTTCCATTTTTTTTCTTCAAAACTGACATTGAAATTTTAAAATGTATTCTACATCACAACTAATTCTTGAAAACATCAACCAGTATTCATATAATGGACACATACTCACCCCTTCTCTGCGAAGTTGGATGAAGAACTGTTTCCTTTTGAAGGAAATTTTTACTATTTTGGCCCTGCAAAAGAAAACATATGGTGAAAGGGAGGCAACTGCTGGAAATTACTGACAACTTGAAAGTAAGAAGGATTTTATCAGCTGTTGAGATGCATCTGTGCATTTCTTTCCAAAAGTATAAAGATTTGTATATCTACAAACTATGCCTATTAATACTGAAAATAAAACTACTGAGAATAATGATTCCTTAAAGGATTAACATGTACCTAGTTTTAAAAGGACCAAACAGAAGAACTGGAGAGATTCTGCTATATATGTCTTTTATATTAAAACACATACTACTGTAAACAATACTTAATAGTTTTCTGATTTTGTTTTCCTTTATGCATTACTTGAATTTATATAACACTGAAACATTACTGGCAGAATTATCTTTCATTTCAAGAGTACTCTCTACTATTTAATGTCAACAACAAAACAATATGCAAGGTAAATAACTATGATCAGGTCTAATCATTGGCTTAATTTGTGGATCAATACTTTGTTACTCATTTTAAAATGTGCTATTATTAGTAACACAAACTGTAATCGGAAAAGAGAATGGACAACATGCCATGACAAGTGGGGACTCGCATCCCTCCATGACAAGTGGGGACTCGCATCCCTCCATGACAAAAAAAATCTGAATATTTGTGTAAAATTTACAAGTCATCCTTCATATGTTTGACAGATTTAATATTTACCATAGTACACATGTACAGTATCATGACACCAGTAAAACACAAAATTCTCAAATGTGATTTAGATCATACAGAGAATTTAAATGGTTTCTTCAAGAAAAGGATATACCAAGATGTGATAGAAGAATGTGTGCTAATATTACAATAAATTATTAAACAATAGTTTCTGTTTTGCATAAAAATGCTAAAATACACAGAAAAAATCCAATTCATATTAATCACAACATGAGCAATAAGCATTCACTTGTACTAAGTACTGCACCTGTATCCACCATTACAAATTATATCTGGACCAAGTAACTCCAACATTAAATCCTAGCTTTAGCAAAGAATTCACTGACACCAAACTTCTCTTTACTTGTGTACTTCCATAATATGAATGCAGAAGAATACTTTCCTTGGTGCATCCTTTTTTATGAAAATATTAATATTTTGTAGCACAGCAAATTTGTTTTTCCAATTTTATTCGAAAGTCAGAAAGAAATCTCATGCCAACTAAAATATAAAATGACACAAATATGAACAATTTTCCATAATTAGTATCATCTCACATTTCATTAAGTTTATCTAGTCCCAAGCATAGTTGGTTGTGAACTTACCATAGGAATGTATTGATTTTTAAATTATTTTGAAATACAACAAGTCCGATTGATGTCACACCGAGCTGTATATCCAAGTTACTTTGATCCTGGAAGACAAACAGTAAAATATTAACAGAAACATAATTAACTAAATTATTTAGGAGAGGGCTTTTAGTCTTTTCTGCTTGATAATTTTGAATGGGGGACACACCCACCAACACAACACCCCACCCCTTCTGGTCACAATGCTGGTACTAAGCCATCATGGTTCCTGTCTCCATTAATGACCTATTACAACATGTGCAAGGACTGAATTGATCTATATCCTGAGTCCACAGAGGTAATAAAAATAAATGAACAGAAAGATACTAGCCAGAGAATACAAGTAAAGATTGCTTATACAGAAACAGATGTTTGACTTTAACATGTGCTTATTTACCACATTCATTGTAATATTCATACCATGTACATAACAAATTCTCATTGCAGTAAATTTAGTGAGATCAGAATTCATTATATTAGTCAACCACACATATGACAGTCACCGAAACATGTACTGAAGAGTTACCTCCCGTTCTCTACAGAAAGATTTTCATTTTGAGTGTTCCTTCTCAAATGTATAAATAAAAAAATAAAAAAAACAATTAAATACAATCAAGAACCATTTCTGGGACTGATTTAACCTGCCAAGTTGAGTAGTAACAGAATATGGAAGTAAGGTGGTAGGCAATTAAAAAATTCATGATGTTAAGCAGATTTTAGTAGCTACATCATTCTCACAAAATGAACCAAGATGAGTCCTTAAAGCATTAATATTTTTTAAATTTTAAGCAAATCCAGACTGAACTTTTTCAAGCATGTGCACATATTACACTGAATATTAGTTTTCAGTAATTTGTGTATAGATACAACTGCATGATACTTAATAAACTAAAGACCAAAAAGTAAAAGAAAATAAATTATAATGTAAGAAAAGCATGTTATAATGACACTGCGTGTTATAATGACACTTAAGCAAAAGTTACATCTCATTACATCAATTTCATTACATCAATCTCATTACATCAATTAACCTGTACTGCATATGTTGTAATGAATTTCAAACCAAAAGCACAGAGTGCAAAAAGAAATTATTTGACTGGTCTGGTGTTTAAATGCACATTACAACAAATAAATCTTTGTAATGCCAAGGGACCTGAAGTAAAGTGCTCATGGACATACAATGAATGTCGACATTGGCTAAAAAAAATTTGAACTCTTTCAGTTTTTATTCCACCACCGAGTCGACATAACTCCTCAGACCTGCCTCCATTAGTTGCCTCTTAAGACATGCATTAAACTACATGATGCAGAACAGCACGCTAGGTGTATTATACATTCCAAGTATTACAGAGGTTGCAGCAATGTTGCAAAACAATTTTTTTTAAAATTACTATAATGAAAACTGTGTCTGTGTGTGTGTGATTAGGATTTTTAACATAGCTGTAACAATCTTTCAGTCATGTTGCTATGACATGTGTGGCAGATGATAATTATGTCTAGCACTGGTCTCATTATCCTGACACTAGGCCGACCAGTCCTAACAATAACCTCTTAATGCTGAGCACCTAGCAAGGCAGCAGTTAGTAACATTTTTATAAGACTTTGGTATGACTCAGCAGGGTTTGAACCAATGACCTCCAGCTTCTGAGGTGACACTCTAAACACTAGGCCATTTGATTGGTTTATCATGAAAGCTAAATATATATATATAGGTCTATCATGAAAGCTAAATATATATGTTTACTATGATAGCTAAATATGTCTATCATGAAAGCTAAATATATATATATATATATATATATAGTATATATATATATATATATATATATATATATATATATATATATATATCATGAAAGCTAAATATATGTCTATCATGAAAGCTAAATATATATATACATATGTCTAACATGAAAACTAAATATATATAATATATGTCTATCAAGAAAGCTAAATATATATGTTATATGTCTATCATGAAAGCTAAATATATACTAATATGTTGAGTCTTCTTTACACAATGATGAACAAAAATAACCTTAATTTTCCATTTAAAAAGTAAGAAAATAGCATTAGTAACATCCTGTTCTTCAAAAAGAAAATGTATCTACAAAGATGCCCAATGAGGACAAATATATTTCAAACCTAGAGTCGATGTCTAAATGCCAGCAACCAATCACCACTGAAGATTTTGGCTTCAAATAATTTTCATATTAATTCAAAATGTTACAAGAGACAAAGTGTTGTCATGTCCAAAATACTTTCTTTCTCTTTAAGGTCTGCTACAAGTATATTGGTTTTTTCTGTAAACATGTCTTCATTGGAAACAGAGTGTAACTAATCTTAAAATACAACAGGACAAAATATGCTCAATGATTACAACTGCTTCATAACATTAAAATGATTGATTTCTAAAACTATTTGAATATATAATGATACATGGGATACAAAAGATTGCATACAGTACAGCTACTTTTCATTTCTCCACGTCATGCTTGGACAGTTATCCCACCCATGTCAACTCATCAGAAACCACACCATGCAATGGTCGTCGATGTCAGTAATTTACAACGGAATAGCCAATACACAAAGACGACTCTTGTAAAATCTGACACCAGAGTAATGCAAAATCTAATGAAAAGTCTTTCACTTCTCAATATTTCTAGGAATCTGCATCATTTCTAGAAATCTTAATGACATTATTGCCAAAGATCACATCGTCAAATTTGGTAATGGTGGAGGAAGAAAAGAAAACCCAGGACCTTGGACCCATGAAAAGCTACTGGCAAGCTTTATTCACATACCCACATTGGTCGAACTAGAGATTGGAATGCATGCAGACAAAGGTGAGATGGCAGTGATTCATAATGGTGGGTGCTTTAGTAACAAAAACCATTATTGAGTGGGCTTGGCATCATTTGTATGAATGTAAAATACCTTTACCTCTCAGTGCTTTATATCAAATTTGGTCAAATCCTACCATCCTATTTGATGGACATTAGCATCATGTGTTCCTATCTAGAAGACCTTCATATTCTTGATTCTTTTGTCAAAATGCGTTACATTCTTGCCAGTAATGTTTTGCTTTTATATAAAAGTTGTAAAAGAATTTACTATATTCTTTCATTCTTTCAAACACTGATTTTAATACATTGTATATTTTTCAAGGAAAATGTCATTTTTGCTAACTTGAAAATATTTTTCTGTCTCTGAATTCATGAAATTATCAGTATCACCAGATTACCACACAGGTGAAGATTTCTGGTATTGGTAACAGACACGAGTAAATGTTTGAAATGGCTTATCCTTAAACTAATTAACAAGATGGTTGTGCTGAAAGAAAAAACATTAAAAGTAGAAGTGTTTAAAAATATTTTACAGAAGAAAACAATTGATTATTGAAAATAATAATCAAATGTTTGGGTCTTTTGCTTCTGAAATTAATATTGTATTGTTTGTATTACTTATCACACACCATTCAGGTGCAATATTAAATGATATATCAACATAGTTTCTACAAATGTGGGAATTTGTACAGTGAAAAACCAAAATTAATACGGCTATCCATTCAGGAGTCGTAGTTATAGATATTTTCAAGCTGGCTGCAGGATTTTAAATGTTACAATATGTAGGTTTTGTTTTAGACATAAAGACGCAGTGATCCCTTTCAAAAGTGCTCTAATAACGCATCTTTTTCAATTGCAAGAACAACCTTAAAGACCTAACAATATTTACTACCTTAAATATTTTCAGGATTTTTTGTTTTCTAATTTGTTTTTGTTTTTCTGTAGTCATATCATTATAGATGTTGTGAAACCCTTAGAGCCTCTAAAGATTAGGTGCAATACAAAATCCTCATTATTATTATTATTATTATTATTATTATTATTATTATTATTATTATTATTTTCCCCAATTCTATCCATCCTCTCTCCCCCCACATCACAATGCATGGAGAAAAGACAAATCATGAGCTGTACTGCAACTCAAATTTGCTCTCACTTTCTGATGCAACTTTCTTGCATAGTGTCTACTGAGTAAAAATGAGTTAAAGCAAGTCTTCATTAACTCCAACTTTTATGTGATAAGACTCACTTAGTGTCTACTACGTAAAAATGAGTTAAAGCAAGTCTTCATTAACTCCAACTTTTACATGATAAGACTAACTTAGTGTCTACTATGTAAAAATGAGTTAAAGCAAGTCTTCATTAACTCCAACTTTTACATGATAAGACTAACTTAGTGTCTACTACGTAAAAATGAGTTAAAGCAAGTCTTCATTAACTCCAACTTTTACATGATAAGACTAACTTAGTGTCTACTACGTAAAAATGAGTTAAAGCAAGTCTTCATTAACTCCAACTTTTACATGATAAGACTCACTTAAACCGAGCTCCTTCAAGGTTTGGCAATGTAAGAAGATTTGGTTTAAGGAACATAAATCTAAAAGGGCCTTGTGAGAAGATATAATGTAAAGCAATGTAAATCTATCAAGGTGATTTATGGAAGTAGCTCATAATTTATTTCTCCTTCTCTGAAATTCTCAGCCACAATCTGTGGTCAATGGAATCAAAGAAAACATCACCTATGATACCTAACTACTCCGTAAGAGCAAATTTGAGTATCCAGAATTTATGAAACATTTAAGTAACGAGTTACTCACTGACAGCACAGAACCATAAAAAAATGTTAGCAGAGGGAGTATTAATACTAGATGGCACAGCAACATACACTGCAGTGGTGGCTGTTCAGTTAGCACGCTTACCCTTACCCTAGCATTGTGTAAATCTACACCATACATCTCCAGCCTCTTGGCCTTGTCGAGGTAATTATACTCAGCATCTGCAGGAGTCTGACCCCTGAAATAAATGTATTATTATTAGCAGTAGTATTTATATTTGTCCTGTCTCTCTATATCCCATCAAATTAAAATAAGTTTATGTACTGCACCTATGTCTGCTCATTGTAATCATTGTCACAATCATCATCATGATCATCATTATCATTAATATTTTGATAACCCAAAGTTGACAGATATGGTTTTGTTATCAGTTGGTCCAATTAAAATTAAAATAAAAATTAAACTGTATTCATGGAACATGTATGCACTGTAAATGACCAAAATAACTTAGAAACAAAACTTAACCAAGAAGTGATGATAGGTTGCATGTATGGAAAACGATAACACTATATGCGTCTACCACTGACATGGTGTGGTTTTAAAAAAAATGTTCAAGATAATTTACAATGATTTAGACTGCTCTGGTGACTTAGTGGTTAGAGCATCCACCTCAGATGAAGTCTACTGGATATAACCCAAGTAGTTATTGAATCCAGAAGTCTCCTGATGAAATAAAACCCATGTTGATATGGCCATCCAAAAGTCTACTGGTGAAATAAAACCCATGTTGATATGGCCATCCAGAAGTCTATTGATATCATAAACACATGCTGATAAGGCCTTCCAGAAGTCTACTGATGAAATAAAACCACACTGATATGGATATCCAGAAATCTACTGATGAAATAAAACCCCACGTTGATAAGGCCATCCAGAAATCTATTGATGTAATAAAACCCATGTTTATATTGCCTCCCAGAAGTCTACTAGTGAAAACCCCATGTCGACATGGCCAACCAGCACTCTACTGATGAAATAAAACCCGTGTTGATATGGCCATCCAGAAGTCTACTGGTGAAATAAAACCCATGTTGAATAATGGCCATCCAGCAGTCTATTAATATCATAAACCCTTGCTGATAAGGCCTTCCAGAAGTCTACTAGTGAAAACCCCATGTCGATATGGCCATCCAGAAGTCTACTGATGAAACGAAACCCATGCTGATATGGCCTTCCAGAAGTCTACTGATGTAATAAAACCCATGTTTATATTGCTTTCCAGAAGTCTACTAATGAAAACCCCATGTCAATATGGCCATCCAGAAGCCTACTGATGAAACAAACCCCATGTTGATATGGCCATCCTGAAGTCTACTGGTGAAAACCCATGCCAATAGGCTATCCAGAAGTTTAATGATGAAATAAAATCAACTTTCATATGGCCATCCAGAAGTCTACTGATGAAAAAAAAACCACGTTGAAATGGCCATACAGAAGTCTACTGATGAAATAAAACCCACGTTAATATGACCATCCAGAAGTATACTGATGACATAAGCCCATGTTGATAAGGCCTTCCAGAAGTCTACTGGTGAAAACCCCATGTCGATATGGCCATCCAGAAGTCTACTGATGAAAAATAAACCATGTTGAATATGGCCATCCTGAAGTCTACTCATGAAATAAAACCAAGAAGCTTAGAAGCAGCACCATTTTAAATGAGGACAAACATGACCATTTGATGAAAAAATGTAAGGCAATGCTCTAAGAAGCTTATGAATAGTGATAACAGATGGATAGTGGCCAACATACCATCCCATAAACTCTCTTGGTCAATTGCCAGTGGAGCTGATAATAACAACATCATCACCAATAATAATAATAAATATCATTCCGATTGATGACAATCAAGTATAGAAAATGATTCTTTGTTAACTAATCACTGATAGTCCTCAAAGAAAAAACAAACAGGTCATATAATTGGCTGGCAATCGGATCCTTCATAACCTTCCCGGGATCCAAAACATTTCATATTTCTGGGCTGTGTATTGGTGATTCTTTCACCAGGTAGATAAACGCTTTACTTTGGTCACTGTTCCAGCATTTGGATGACTTGGTTATGACCTTCTGAAGTGATTGGTGTGATACAAGTGGAACTGACGTTTATCCTCTCTCTGATAACATTACTGAATCAAGGTTGCCATCTTTGTTCCTACAATGTCTCTTTTGTACATGAACAAGACCATATTTTGCAATTATAACATTTTCCCCCTGATAAGAATGACAATTTTTATCAAGAAGTAGATAGTGGACTTATTGTCAGAGATATCTGCAGTAAATATCAGCCAAAATTAAATAGGGTATGGGCTTATTATCAGATAAATATGGTAAATCATGGCTGGAAAAGAATTCTTTGGTTCAAGTGTCAAACACCACTGAACAAAAATACAAACCTGTGTTTTTTATGATGCTCAGAAACTTCTTTCTCAAAATCTTCTGTCTGACTGTGAAAAAACCTGAATTCTGACAAATACCCATCTATATGTTCATCTGGATTGTAGTCACCCAATTCCGCTGCAAGGAGAAAAAAAATAAATACATGTTGCAGTGAAATGTTTTTTGTCATAAATGTGTACCATCAGTTCATTTCCATGGATCACAATTTTAGGGTTTTTGTTGGTTGCATAATTTTGTATAAAATGAAAGTAGTCCTATGTATTTAACTAAAGAATCCTTCAAGATCTACAAAAACTGGTACCCCACAGAAAATAGTAAATTCTTAGTAATTCACACCAAACAATGCCAAATATGGTGCATGTTTTGACACTGTAGCCAGAAAATTGATACACCTTTATTCTGTTGTTTAGGTTTGTGGATAATGTTGGCTAGGTTTAAAGGATAGAGTTTCATGTTTAGAATTTGCATCCTAGTGGGAATTTCACCAAATCATATGTCTGGTTACAAGTATTAAAATGCACTTCAGATGTGCTTTTATTACATGCACCAAAATATCTGGGTCTATACTGTTTTGAAGATTGTTTGCAATACAAACATGCATATGACTATTATATTCATGTGTATAAAACCATTATCAAAACACTAGAATATACCAGAAGAATCCGTTTTTGAAAGTCAAAACTTGTCTCCATGAGAATTACCACATATACTCACTTTGAAGTCTGGTCCCACTGCAAAAAACATAGACCCTGACCTACTATCAGATAATGTGCCAGTAGATCTGGGCCTATGCTGTTTGTTCTCTTGATTACTCCTATCCTAACAAACTGCATAGACCAAGATGTAGTAGTGAATTATGTAATAGATGGACTCGATTTGTAAGACAGTATATACAGCTACAGAGGGTGACCTTATTTGACCTTGCCACACAACTGACACTGCAACCTTAAACAGATTTCACAAACTATGATCAAAGTGTTACTTGTGAGCTCAAGCTCAATCTCTAAATCAGCATCCACATATGACAGTGACACCAAGGAAAGCGAGTCGGAAAATGTTTATGAAGACTAGACCATGGCAATTTATTAAACAACAATGAAGTGAAATCAGCATCATATCTGACAGTGAGGCCAAGGAAAGCGAGTCAGATGATATTTATGATGACTGCACAACAACAATTTACTAGATGTTGGAGGGATTTAAGAACTTTATCAGAAAATGAGGACGAGTTCTTGGACTTTATACCCGATGACATTAGACAGTGGAATTATCAAACTCTGAGTAGCATACCACCACACAAAGGAATTATCAAACTTTGAGTAGCGTACCACCACACAGAGGAATTATCAAACTTAGAGTACTGCTATCACCACACACAGAAATCATCAAAAGTCTTGAATCTAGACCTAAGACTTGTGTTGTTGAAAATGAGGACTGGTAACATATTTACAAGACTAAGAAATACCATACATATAAGCAGAAACTTTCAAAATCTTGCAAGGTGTAAATAATGTTCTTTGCTATAATAATAATGTCAATGCAATAATTACTAAAATATTGATTGGCTACTTACACTGCAGTAATTACTTGAATACTTATGGTCTATTTACACTGCAAAAATTACTAAATTAGATGGGCTACTTGCACTGCATTAATGACTAAATTAGATGGTCTATTTACACTGCAATAATTACTCAACTAGATGTGTTACTTACAATGCAATAATTATTAAATTAGATGGGCCACTTACACTGCAATAATTACTAAATTAGATGTGTTACTTACACTGCAGTAATTACTTGAATACTTATGGTCTAGTTACACTGCAATAATTACTCAACTAGATGTGTTACTTACACTGCAATAATTACTCAACTAGATGTGTTACTTACAATGCAATAATTACTAAATTAGATGGTCTATTTACACTGCAAAAATTACTAAATTAGTCTATTTACATTGCAATAATTACTAAACTACTGATGGTCTATTTTTTACACTGCAATAATATCTAAATTAGATGGTCTATTTACACTGCAATAATTACTAAATTTGATGGGCTACTTACACTGTACAGCATAACTTGCTAACAAGACTGCTGTACTCCTGGGACACTGCAACCTTCCTTCCACAATATCACGTTTGACTTGCAGAAAGAAGTGATACCTGAATATGAGCCAAAAGAAACAAGATGAGCTTTTATTTTTACTTACTATCTGAAAAAAAGAGTAATACAATTGGAGTGTGTAAGTACCAAAATATAGGACTTGAATATTCAAAGTGGCAGGCTTCACTCAGCCTCTAGTATCTGTAATTGTGATCAGTGACAAAGTCTATTTAGAAAAAAGGAATACTCCTCCTTTCCCTGAAACTTAAAAACTAAGTCAAAAGCAAAATATCTGTAAATTTCACAATAATATAAAGCCCCAATTTTGTTTCTGTAAACATTATGTACACTAAGGACTGTATATCAATCACAAAACTCTTTGTGTGAAGAAAGGCACACCATCTTTAGCTGACCAGTTGGAGCTCTGTATTTCATTCAGCATCCCGCATCATCGCTGTCCATGCTCATTCAACCCCATGGGTCAGTGAAATATCAGATAACTGGATGGCATTATTTAATGGTGGTTAAAAAATAAGGTGCTTGACAGGTATTTAATGAAAAGTCCAATTTTTTCTCAAAAATAGCAAACCTTATTGAGCTATATGCAGTATAGTTTGATAAATTAGTGTCACATAAAATGTACATATTTATATGTAAGTGTCAAGAATTATCTTTTAAAAAAGCACTCTTTAAAAACCTACCATACACACTATGCAAGCAAGAACTGAAGCCCCCTGTGGTTACTCCCAGTGCAAGTCCGACTTCAGCCAAACATTTAAAACATTTAAATTCATATGAATTCTTAATTTGTTCTATCAATGATCAATGCAATGAAACCATACATTATTATGGACTTTGCATACCAGGGCCCGGCGACGTGGAACGAATTGCCCATTGAAATTAGACACAAAGACACAGTGGTCCCATTTAAGAGTGCTCTTAAAACTCACCTGTTTCGACTGCAGGAACAAACTTAGAGACCTAATAATGTTTGTATCTTATATGTTTTCAGCATGTTTTTATGTATTCCAATTTCATTGTTTTTGTCATTTGTTTTTCTGAAGTGTAGTCATATCATTATAGATGGTGTAAAGCACTTAGAGCTTCGAACAATTAGGCGCTATACAAAGTCCTCATTATTATTATTATGTGATACGTAGTGAGTAGCAGCAAAGGTGGGTAAGAATGAGTAAAATTGTAGAATGGTATCGTTTGCAGAATTATCAACAAATATAAACACAAGAATCCAAAATTTCAGAAAATTGAAAAACATTTGCAGATTTACCTGGTATACTCTTCTGCTAGCTTGCTTGGATCAGATACATAGAATTTGACACGGAAGAAAAATTCATAAGGTGGTCCTGGAATGAGAGAATAAAGCACAGTAAGCTTACTTCTGTAGCTCTTCAAATCAACTGCATGGATAGAAAGCTGATCTGACACTATTATCTAAAATGTAGTACCTTTAATCAGAGAGTTATCTTGGTAACATTAAATGTGCAGTAGTTTGGGAAAAATTAACATTCTGCTAAGGAAACACAGTTTTCAGTAATCTGTGGCAAATATAGAAAAAAATGAAGATATTTTTTCAATGCAATACATATTTTAATTCTGATGATGACATATTCTATATCACACTAGCCCAGACAACGTATAAAACTTTAGCAGAATGCTACAGCTTAACTTCAGCATGTACAGCATAATCCAAAAGCTTTCATTCTCACTTGAAAAGTCAATTACCATGACCTTAACAAGTACATCAATGAGGTACTTCACATAACTAATATAAAAACAGCCTTACAATTTTAGGACTGTACATACAATGGTAGCCAAGGTAATGACTAATGAAACTGCTTAAGCACAACAGACACAGTATGTCAATGTGTCCTTTTTTTGC
The DNA here is from genome assembly GCA_030141615.1 of Unio pictorum. Taxonomy (NCBI): domain Eukaryota; kingdom Metazoa; phylum Mollusca; class Bivalvia; order Unionida; family Unionidae; genus Unio; species Unio pictorum. The sequence continues at coordinate 2,571,075 of JARLTB010000181.1, forward strand.
ATGTAATGAGTAGCAGCCTCCAAGATGTTGTTGTTGTTGTAGGGTTTAATGCCATTTTTCAGCACATGATAGGCTATACATGGTAGCCACAATTAATGGTGGAGGAAGAACCCGGGGAAAACCACCGTAAAGAACCACTGACCCATGAGAAGCTACTGGCAAGCTTTCTCACATACGCACATTGGCCGAATCTGAAACTCGAACCTACCCAGATAGAAGTGAGATGGCCTTCAAGATGTATACAATCATCAGAACGATATAAAGAACAGTGATGTATAAACTCAACCATAAATGTGAGGGATAAAAACTGGAGCATGAAAAGTATTTTGCTTGTTGTATTTCCCTCAAAAGATAAAGTCTTGTCTGAGAAACTCGACTAAATGCAAAATAAAAAACTGTAATTGCTGTAACATGAAAAGTAGGTAATCATGATCCACTTTTTAAAGCAGGTTAATAAGCACACTTTAAGATTTTCTTGGGAATGATATTAAAAGCACTTTTAACACTATAGTGGCATATGATGCTAAGGAAATTTAAACCAAGTCACTATATTGGACATTAGATCAAATACCATTTTCATTTTGCACCAACAATATATCATAAAAGGTCTTCTGGTGAAAAACCCTATGGTAATATTAAATTTCTTTCAGAAGAATGAGTAAGAAACAAAATGGCTACTGTCCATCTCAGCACAATTTTTATGCTAGATAAGCAAGGCATCATAATAAGTCTTCTTGCAAAAACTTCATGCTAATATTACTTACCATTTGCAATGATTAGGAATAAAATGATTTTCAAAATGGGGTCCTGTGTCTGCCACATTGGACACCAGTCCTGCAACACTCATCAGATATCGTAAGAAGCAGTGTGGAGAAAACACTATATCAATTCAGGATGATAAACAAAATAAGATTTTCAAGATGGACACTCACAATGCTGGTCAAATTGGACATCAAACTGACACCATTTTCATTTCAGACCAGCTAGACATTATAAAGTCTTTTAGTGAAATGTGCAATTTGATATGACTATTCAGCAAAAGCAGCAATAAGATTTTCAAGATGGCCATTGTGGAGGACATACTGAATATCCAAGCAGCACCAACTTCATTTAGGACCAACATAAGATGAATGTGTCAAGTTTCATGGCAATCCTCCAGAAAGCTTGGTAGTAGCAGTAATTATCTTGTGCTAATGGCTAAACAACAGACAATAGATAATGGACAATGGACCATTTCACAATCTATGACCAGTAAAGCTAAATATATAAAACAGTATCTTATCCTTGGTTAGTAAACGTTATGTTAGATTGTCTGTACATTCTGTGACTGTTAGCAGTGTTAAGATGTTACGACCATCTTCTTCTTCACAATGCCACTGTAGCTAGACTTTTTAGCATTAAATAGAAAGAGTTCATAATCCACATTAATCTATCAAATATTTTACAGCTTAATCTATTTCTTATCTATATATGTAACGTGTCATGACGGCTGCGAATCTTCCGCCCCCAAACCACACCCCGGTTTACAGTCGGACAACTGGAGGTGTATATGAGGTTTAGTTTAAGTACTGTACAGTGTCTGCTCTAAAATGAAGGTTATTTGGTGACTTGTCAATTCTTGTGAGTTGGTGTCCTAAATTTAAAAAAATGAATTTTTTATGTACATGTAAATGGGTCGCTTTTCTCACAATTTCTGTAAATAATACAAAAAATAATACAAAGCATATATCCCATTTCTTGCAGAGTTGACATGAAATGAAATGAACAAGATTTTAAGACTTTGCATCAAATTTCTTTCTTCATTAGCAGTTCATCTAACCAGGATCCAATATCATTTAAGAACTGTTTGTTCTCCGTGTTGCAAGAAACTCCACTTCATCCTTCACTGCCATGCATTTTTCACACTTGCGACACAATACACTGATAAGTTGAAAATAATCAGTAATTTTTTCCACCCACCCACTGACTGAACTCTCACCTTCCATAAATAGATCAAAGTTTGAACATGCTCAAACGTGATGAAAGGGCATTAATTGCAGAACATCTCTGGTATAAATAACTGTTGGAATTTCCAAGTATCTGTAAGTATTAACCGAAATCTGCATACATGCAATATGGAATGGACAGAGATATTTGAAAAAAATATCAACACCTTTTTATCAGTTAGATAGTGTACCTAAATCTGCATACATGTTCTATGGAGGTATTCCAAACAATTAAGTTCATTATCTTTTTAAAATTCACATATTTATTCAGTTAATTTTCTCAGAGATTATATGCTTCACCATATAGATCTGATATGTCCAACTTGGAACTAATTTTCAAGAGTTTTCATGCATTACTGCATTCCAAGTACATACATTCAGAGCTATTTTGCACAATTTTGACACTTGCATGACCTGGCCCATTGCTGAAATTGGGGTACCTCTGATATGAAAGCAATCACTATGGATTAGTTTTAAAACATTAAGGTTATGTTATATGTAACAGCTAATAATGTATCTACCTAATACTGCTTTTCAAATCTCATCATATGAATTTATAATTACCACTCACCTCGGCACTGTTTTTTGATGGTCTTTAGCGGATCTAACCATCTCTGAAAAGATAAATGATATATAAAGTTGTAAAACATCTGACTTTATCTGCAACATTTATACTAAGGGGCTTTCATTAGACTTAAAGACAAGTTGAAGGGTGATTTGCCAAATGAGATGGGTTGGTGGTGTGAAGAACCTCCTCCAGCTTTTTTGTTTTTAAAGTAGCTAGGTGTGAAGTACAAATAGCCTGGTAGATCAACCAGCTCCTGGATGATAAGGACAGCTGTTCATCTATACATTTATTGATACTACTAATACTTGTACTGATTAGCTCGATTGGTAATACTTGTACTATTTAGCTATACATTTTTTATAATACTTCTACTGTTCATCTATACATGTATTAGTAATACTTGTACTGTTAAGCTATACATTTATTGTTAATATTTGTACTGTTTATTTATTGATAATACTTGTACTGTTTATTTATTGATAATACTTTTACGGTTTATTTATTGACAATACTTGTACTGTTCATCTATACATTTATTAGTAATACTTGTACTGCTTAGCTATACATTTATTGGTAATACTTGTACTGTTTAGCTATACATTTATTAGTAATACTTGTACTGTTTAGCTATACGTTTATTGATAATACTTGTACTGTTTAGCTAAACATTTATTAGTAATACTTATACTTGTATTGTTTAGCTATACATTTATTGGTAATACTTGTACTGTTTAGCTATACATTTATTGATAATACTTGTACTGTTTTGCTATTCATTTATTAGTAATACTTGTACTGTTTAGCTATACATTTATTGGTAATACTTGTACTGTTTAGCTATACATTTATTGATAATACTTGTACTGTTTAGCTATACATTTATTAGTAATACTTGTACTGTTTAGCTATACATTTATTGGTAATACTTGTACTGTTTAGCTATACATTTATTGATAATACTTGTACTGTTTTGCTATTCATTTATTAGTAATACTTGTACTGTTTAGCTATACATTTATTAGTAATACTTGTACTGTTTAGCTATACGTTTATTGGTAATACTTGTACTGTTTAGCTATACATTTATTAGTAATACTTGTACTGTTTAGCTATACGTTTATTGATAATACTTGTACTGTTAGGCTATACATTTATTAGTAATACTTGTACTGTTTAGCTATACATTTATTAGTAATACTTGTACTGTTTAGCTATACATTTATTGATAATACTTGTACTGTTTAGCTAAAAATTTTAGTAATACTTGTACTCTTTAGCTATTCATTTATTAGTAATACTTGTACTGTTTAGCTATATATTTATTAGTAATACTTGTACTTGTACTGTTTAGCTATACATTTATTGGTAATACTTGTACTTGTACTGTTTAGCTATACATTTATTGATAATACTTGTACTGTTTATTTATTGTTAATACTTGTACTGTTTAGCTATACATTTATTAGTAATACTTGTACTGTTTAGCTATACATTTATTGATAATACTTGTACTGTTTAGCTGAATGTTTATTAGCAAAACTCGTACACTTTAGCTAAATATCTTTTGTACATGTGGTAATGATAAATATCCTTACACTTATTGATGTGATAAAAATATGAGAATATGATCCTTAAGTTTTCTTTAGCATATCTAATGTAACCCACACATACTGTAATAATCATACTTTTCTTTACATATACTGTAATAATCATACTTTTCTTGACACATACTGTAATAATCATACTTTTCTTGACACATACTGTAATAATCATACTTTTCTTTACATATACTGTAATAATCATACTTTTCTTGACATATACTGTAATAATCACACTTCTCTTTACATGTACTGTAATAATCACACTTTTCTTGACATATACTGTAATAATCATACTTTTCTTTACATATACTGTAATAATCACACTTCTCTTTACATACACATGTACTGTAATAATCACACTTTTCTTGACATATACTGTAATAATCATACTTTTCTTGACACATACTGTAATAATCATACTTTTCTTGACATATACTGTAATAATCACACTTCTCTTTACATGTACTGTAATAATCATACTTTTCTTTACATATACTGTAATAATCACACTTCTCTTTACATACACATGTACTGTAATAATCACACTTTTCTTGACATTTACTGTAATAATCACACTTCTCTTTACATATACTGTAATAATCATACTTCTCTTTATGTATACTGTAATAATCATACTTTTCTTGACATATACTGTAATAATCACACTTCTCTTTACATATACTGTAATAATCACACTTCTCTTTACATATACTGTAATAATCACACTTTTCTTTACATATACTGTAATAATCACACTTTTCTTGACATATACTGTAATAATCACACTTCTCTTTACATATACATGTACTGTAATAATCACACTTCTCTTTACATATACATGTACTGTAATAATCACACTTTTCTTTACATATACTGTAATAATCACACTTCTCTTTACATATACTGTAATAATCACACTTCTCTTTACATATACTGTAATAATCACACTTCTCTTTACATATACTATAATAATCACACTTCTCTTTACATATACTGTAATAATCACACTTCTCTTTACATATACTGTAATAATCACACTTCTCTTTACATATACTGTAATAATCACACTTCTCTTTACATATACATGTACTGTAATAATCACACTTTTCTTTACATATACTGTAATAATCACACTTCTCTTTACATATACTGTAATAATCATACTTCTCTTTACATATACTATAATAATCACACTTTTCTTTACATATACTGTAATAATCACACTTCTCTTTACATATACTGTAATAATCACACTTCTCTTTATCCAAGTAATTCGGAAGAGAGAAAAGTAGCTACTAAAACACACCAAAATATAATGACTACCATAAAACATACCACCCATTATGCCTAGGATATCAATACTCCCATGCATTCCTGTCACTTCATTATCACCCATTATGCCTAGGGTATCATTACCACCATGTACTCCTGTGACTTCATTACCATCTTGTATGTCTGGGGTATCATTACAGCTATGTATGTCTGGGGTATCATTACAGCTATGCATGTCTGGGGTATCATTACAGCTATGCATGTCTGGGGTATCATTACAGCTATGTATGTCTGGGGTAGCATTACTAATTTGAGGACTTGAATCTGAAGCACATGGTTATTTGTGTTTTACTTGGCAGGTCCATACTGGGGGGGGGGGGGAGACAAATAATATGCCCTCACACTGAATTGTACTCCACACAAGTAGTTTGCTCTTCTGTACATATAGTTGCAGATGACAGGGATAATGTTTCCAACATCACCAGTGTATGCTATTTATGAAATGCATGATAAACTTTGATCAGCATTCAAGCACTTTGACACAAACATGTTCAGATCATTTTCAGGTTGTTTTTTTTTTCATTTCAAGGATTAAACTGATTGTTTTCAAAGTTCCCTTAGGATTAAAAAAAAATAATGTGTTTCTGGTTGGTGGATGCTTTTTGATGACAACCCTAGCACTTTTTCCTCCCTGGTTTAAAGAAAAATCTATATTTAAAAAAACATGAAATTGATTTGTGCATTTAATTGAGTCGTTTTGCCCAGTACCTGAAGCACTTATGTAAATATTACAATGATTAACTAGTATATATAATGTTAAAAAAAACTTCCTAACCTAATTTTAAAACTAGTGCAATAGGAAGCTCAAATATTTTTTTAATGTGCATTATTTAAATCAGAAGTTACTTTTGACACACTCACATAACATCTGAATTAGACGTATGAGCAGGTACTAAACCGCATGATGTATTATATTTAAAAAAAAACATGCAACTAGTGAATTTGAAATTCATAAAAACTTGCATGTGGCAAGTTTAAATGTATGGAATTAAAATGTTAAATCTATGTATTCTGCATAATGTTGGTGTTTTTTATGAATAGATTGTACGTGCATGTGTTGTTAGTTAGTTTTGCCCGTAAACCCTGCCGGGGTATAGGCCGCCCACAAAAGATCGCCAGAGGCTTCTGTCCTGTGCCATTCCCTCAAGCTGACTCCAGGTGTGACCCATCTTTGTGATGTCCACCTCAAGGTCGCGTAGCCAGGTGTTTTTGTGCATGTGTGTTGGGGTTAATTTAAATGCGACAACATGCCCACATTATCTTCCTTTCTAATTAATATCCGCTTGTTAAAGTAACATCTACATTCTATGAAATTTTCATAAATATTTAATTCATCTTTATCAAAGATCATGAAATTCTACACTGAAAATGACCTAGCAGTCAGAGTTGTAACATTCAGTTTGGTCTGATACAAAATTGACTGCAAAGGCACTATGTGGGTACAATCGTAGTGAAGTTGCTAGTGATGATAATGATCAACTATGTGGTCACTGAAAACCACCAAATACTTTAAAAGCAAAACTTCACTGCAATACATTTCGGTTAACTACACATGTCAAATGGGGTAATAAGTAATGCAAGGTTATTATGTTTCTCTGAACTGTATAAAGTACCACATAAAAGATAATATGTCCGTGTGATGTGAGGCTAGTGTTATTCTCATAACATGCCATTAAAGAGATGACTATTGGAATACCAATATACTTGACCATTATGATTGCCAGTTCTGTTGGAGCGACTGTACATATATATACAAGCAAGCACCCAAATGATCCATAATGCATGTGTACATCAACTAATGAAAAGTTCCACAATCTATGAAAATTCTGCGAGGAACTCCATAAATTAACAATGGATTAGTTAAATTTGAAATTTACTTGTGCAGTTTTTGTGTCATTAAGTTGCAGCTTAAATTGCCAGTTGAGCCAAGGTACAAAATTAAAGGACTTTCCAGATGGGAACTTCTTTCTACTGATTTTATCCTGATTTCCAAGGTGCATTAGACATTTAACCTCATCAAATTTACCAAATCTATAATATGTTTTAAGCAAATGGTACAAGTAGTAAGTCAAATATAGAATGTCAACTCCATGCAAGACTGCCTAAAAAACCATCAATACTTGCTAGTGGGCTGAAATTAAATACATGTATTTTCAAGGCAATCTGAGGACAAACAGATCCTGACTGAATCTGCTATGCATACTTTTTTCTTGTAGCTGCAGTGCACATTGCACATCCTTTAGTGTGCAGCTGCCTATCATCCTGTGGCAGAATTATAATGTATTTGTGTCACTGCCATCTGAACTCTTCTCTGACTGAAAGATATGCAAGTGTTGCCTGCAATTTCCATGGTGAATATTGATTTTTATCCACTCCACAACTGTCAAATAGTTACCATGTGTACCAGTATACAAGAGCCTAGTTATTATTAAAATCATGAATATGTGAATTGACCTAAAAAGCGTAAAACTTGAGCCTAGCTATTCTTAAGATCATGGCCATTAGGCCAGCCTAAAAATCATAAAACATGAGCCTGGTTATTAATGAAATCATGGACATAGGATCCGGCCTTAAAAAAAAAAAAAAAAAAAACTCCTGAGCTGGAGATTTTGTTTTATCCAATCACCAATAAGATTACCCTCTATACTCGCTTATAAGTCAAACTACAAACAACAAAGATTCTGATCTGCAATGACATCATGCCCTTGCAAATCAGAGTCTATGTTGTCTGTTCTAATGATTACAGACTGCACAGACCTAGATCTTCTGGTGCAATACACAGCAGCAATCTGGGTCTTTGCAGTTGAATTCATATTATAAGCAAGCATAAAACAGTATTTATGAAAAATTATTTCTGGTTGGCTGTCGACAGTGGAAACTCTGGCTCAGAGTGTTATAATTCCTGAAATCACGTGACTGCAGTATAGAGAAACTTCAATCAGTGAAGTCACTAAAATTACTACAAAATCTCTGGGTCTATACAGTATGTTAATTTCACACTCTCACAACTCACACTCTTCAACAACATATTGAGCTTAGCTACTGAGACATTTTTTTAGTTAAACCCCCCCCCCATGTTAATTAACATAATGATAAGTTCTAAAGAAAAATCTGAAATTTAGATTTTTAAAAGGCTGGTCTGGTAGCCATGTTGGATGTCTGTGTGGCACCTTTTAGGATTCAACAGGCCTAGGATAATGTTTAATTGCAATCTTCTTCCAAGTTTTTATCTGGACCAATGGCAGGAGTGAACTTGTGCTAATTGATGCCAGATGACAGACAGACAGACAACAAATGACATGGAGCAGGCCATCCCACAAGTTCCTCTGGATCAATACAGCTAATAGTCATATTTAATTATATAACATTTTATTGTGCTAGTCTTGATTTTATAGGTGGAGGAGGGACATTTATGTTCTACATATTTACCAAAAAAGTTCATGATATATGACCTGTTAATGCATCTTGATACATTAGTGTACTGCTGCCACACAGTGACTCTTCCCAATAAACATCTCCACATATTCAATCAACCAACAATTCAAAATCGATAAATGTAAATCAACCTTCATTTCCTCTCCCTGAACAAATACATGGCAATTACATCACTTCATATAAATGAACTTCATGGATGCTACCAAATGCATTCACATATAAGTTATACCCAATGCACATAACAAACCCAGATATGTTGTCCCATAATGCAATTCAGATCTAGGTCTATTTTGTTGTTCTACTACTTAATCCCAAAAATGCACATACCCAGATCTGCCAGCACATTATAGGGATCCAACTTACAGCTGCAAGAATATATGATAATACAGTAAAACAGTAAAAGAGACCACTGCTATGTGACCACCTGTTTTGAGAGACCAGAATTTCCATGCAGATACTTATTGATTATACATGTAGTGTGTTACAACCTGTTATGAGAGACCATTATTTTTTTGGCAAAAGGGGTGGTCTTTCAAGACAGGTTCTACTGTACCTGTACTTGACAAATTACATCACTTCAAATTAATCAACTTTGTGAATGCTGTTATTACAATAGAGCTAATAACTAATTGCATATCTGTCTCAATTGTAAAATTGTTCAAAATTAATCAATGTACTATGACATTCATGCTTTCATCATGATATTTTACCTTAATTATTGTGCACAATGCACACTGAATTCAATGTCAGAATAATGTGATTATGGAATGATCTGTAATAGTGATGAGTTTGGATTACACTAGGGTGATTTTCAATGGCGTAAGGCAACCTAGACCCATCAATATTGTTGGGGGAAAATTGATGGAGAATATTGTTGTTGTTTTTTTTTTGGGGGGGGGGGGGGTAAATTATTAGATTTGAGAACTACTGGTAGGTATGTCCTTTTAAATGTATTTTTTTCTTTACATATGAACTGCTTAGCCCAAAACGAATAAGAAGAATCCCAAACAAATTTGGATTTACTCTCATTAAGTGTACTAGCAATAGCATCAAAATACAAAGGAATGGTTTCATGACTTCAGTGAAATTTCATGAAGAGAAAATACCCTATATGATATGAAAGTGAATGGAGTAGAAACTACTGAAATCTAGGTATTGAAAATGCTGATGGCTTGGAGGGTTAGGTAATTCTTAATTAAAGTGGATCAATAGGAATAAGCATACCTTGTGAGATACAGAATCATGCACTCTTTTCTTGTGATCATAAGCAAATGCAATTTTGCCAAAAAAAAGGTAATATTAATCTATTTTTAAAACCATTTCTATTCTTTAACTCTTGTGAAAACATTGATTAAAAAGAAATGCAAAAATTACTTTATAAGAAAATTATGAAGCAATTACTTTTAATGAGTATTTGCTATTAAACTGAAGTATTACAAATAAACTGCCAAACTATATGAAGGCAGAGTAAGCAAATAACTAATCATTTCCTGCCCTGATTAAAAGTTGAGTTCACATGTATCTTGCATTATCTTGACTCACATTTCGATGTCAAGAGACCAAACAAACTAAATGCCTTAATATCAGGTACACAAACAATTCTTAGCAAGAAACAGTAGACAAGATGCCATAAAGTTTGTGGGATGAACTTACTCAATGCCAATCAAATGTGTTTTTAGTGATCCATTGAACATTCAGTTTCACTATCCCCGTGACATGTCATGTAGAATTAGCCTACATATCATACCAGGCAATCAAAGATGGCAACCAGTCTGCCATGGGATGCAACCCATGTTGATGTTCCAAATGAGGTCATGGTTTTTATTAAACAGGAAAGTTACAAAATAAAACTTGAAACTGTACATAGAATTGCAGATTTTTTGGGCTTTTTCTGTTTTGTATGGCTTCTTAAGGATTTCATATTTTGTCTTATTTTATGTGTCTAGTCATCACTGAAGAGGTTTGTCTTCATCTCCATTTGGTTTTTGCCTTGAACATATTGGCTCTCTATCATTACCACAGTACAATATAGCCAGTATTGTGCTGATGTATCATTGCACTATATGCATACATCATGTATGTGTTTGCCTGTTACAATGCTGTTTTATTAACAAGACACACAACATGAATGCCCTTCACACTGTTTCTTGGTCACAAAATCTACATATCTATGCTAATATGAAAAATGATAAACATCTTTATGAAAATTCAGATCTGAATGAAGGCCATCAATACCAGGGCTACAAGTAAGCTTACCATTAGTTCACAGTAGCTGACAGAGCTGATTTTCCAACTAATCTAAAAGATATCCTATTATGTTGACAGGATTCTCAATTGATCATTGATTAATCTATATCAGCTCCATTTCCAATGCCATACTTGAATCCTGTAATAGTTTTCATAAACCATCCATATAAAAGCATCCCTCTACTAGACTGGTACTCAATTGAATGAAATAAATCTGCAGGAATTCACAGGAAGCCCATTTTTCTGCCTTTTATCTTTTTAAATTGCTGAGAATGGACATCATCTTAAACATTTTTGAAATGGGTGACAAAATATTTTCTTAGATTTTACAGTAAAGAAGTTCACAAGAAAGAAGCAGTAGAATTATGTTTGACCTTGAAACTAATATACATGAATTTGTCTTAGATACTGTCAAAATTAACCCTAAGTTTGGCTTAATCCACAAAAAAAATGTGGTTTGGTATTTATTGATCTTTTTACCTAACAAAAACAATTCAAGGCATACTTCAGTGATTTCCCATTACCTGCCATGTCAGAATGTGTCAATTGAAATAACATGATTTTCTTCTCCCTAACCATCTGACATGATCATGTTTGACAATAAACAAAAGTTTTAAAACAAAATCAGATTTTTTAAAAATGAAGTCTCTCAAAGAGACTGATGCTCTTCTGGGTGAAATGAACTTCTAGGAATTCAGTACTAGAACTTTCTCCTTTTAACTGTCAATGAACCATTGCTGATGTCCTCCTTGGTGATAGCAAGGTCTTCAAATTAGCTATTGTACGCCTATTAGATATCAGCCTGAACCAATTTTCATTGAAGTTCTTTTGTTAAAACTCCACATCATAAAAATCCACCATCAAGATGGAGTTGTTACAAGACAACCATCATGCCAGCCATATTGGATGCATGTCTGGCACAATTTTGTTTTAGGACCAACTAGGAATCATAAGAAGTCAACTGGTGAAAACTTCCATGCTGATATAGCCATTCATTTTGGAGGGGTATAGATTACAATATATTCAAGATATTACATACCATTCAAGATTAGCAACAGCAAGATGTTCATGATGGCTACTTGGTGGCAATACTGTCTGACTGGCATTATTCTCATTTAAAATATTAATCCCTGGAGGTTTTTGTTCTTTTCGTATGAAATGTGAATAGGAAACACATTTTGGGGGCTATTTCTGAATGCATCCTAATACATCAACTTCCAAGCAGTTTTCCATTAGCATAATGTATTGTTGTGTTAAATGTTTTTCACTAGTTATTTTGCTCGTGCATGAGCAGAAGGTGAAAAGTTTTGATTTTTTGGGGGGGTTTCTTTTTGTTTTTGTTTTGCTTATGTAGAAGACTTTTTATTACAAATGTCCACCTTATCCTACGTTTTGCACAGGTTCACCTGTCTGTGTGCACTTCAGACCAGTCTGCCTTAGATCTGAGGCCATAAATTCTAAAATCTGGACACAAAATTGGATTCCGACCATGGGCAAATTTTGGGTGGAAAATAAAACGGGTCTGAAAAATTAGATTTTCCCCTCTGTATTTTGTAGTGCAAATTAAATGTCCAGATTATTTGGTATCATTGTATAGTTAAATCTGTCTACCTTTCTATAATGCCACCCACGTTAGTGTATCATAAATGACCTTGATACTACATAGCATGGGAATAGGCTACTACCTCCTGCCCTGTAAACACTGCGCTAGGGGTTAATGTGCTAAAATAATCAATTCAGAAGGAGTAGCAATAACATGATTCTGAAGACAGCTGCCATGGCTACCACAATACTGCTGCCTTGCAACATTTTCTTGTAGGGCCAACTAGACATAAAAATGAAGGATTTAGCGAAAACCCAAATTTGTGAATTATCATTACCATCCATTCTGATGAAGTAACAATAAAATTTTCCAGATCATAACTGCGGTGGCCATACTGGATTTATCAAGCAGCATAATTTTCACTTGGGACCTCTAATCATGGGATAAATGTGAGTGTAAAGTTACTTGGCAATCTTACAAGAACTTTGGAGGAGCAGTTAAAACAAACTATTGTAACAGACAGACATATTACTAACAAGACAACAGAAATCCAACAAACTCTTTTGGTCTATGACCAGTACAGTAATATGTAATTATAGTAATATGTGCCCATTAGCTGTAGCCTGTACATGAGAAAACCATAGTGAGTCACAATGATTCTTGCTTAATTATCACTCATGGAATCTTCAATCGGCAGTTAATTTACACAGTTAACTGTCACAGAGGCAATTCTTTATTTTAAAGAAATGACTGAGATAAACAACCACATATTACTTAAGTAACTGACAATAGCTTTTGAACACTGCTGTGAAACTTCAATATGTGAAGTGGAATAATCCAATGACGTTATCTAAATTAGATATGCATGTTTTAGAAACAATGCCTATTATACTTCATTGCCTTGCCTGTTTTGGCTGAAGTATTCATTGTTCACTATTACATGGACGTCAAGTTTTAACATCATACATTGTGTGGCCATTGCATGTTTGACACTGGCATTGCAATGCAGATTCAGAAAGATTATTTTCAATGCTCAGAAACATTCAACCGTATCTTAGGGAAGTTTGAACAACAGTACATGCCAGTAATTAATTAGTGTAAGGCTAAGGGAACCTGTATCCCTTGAAACCCTTCAATTAGATACCGCTTGCTGCCAAGTCTACCCACTACAAGGTAATGATAACAAATAGTGAAAATTAAAAGCAATCCACATGACTATCATAAATAAATGAAAGTGGATGTTTAAAAAAAAATTGATTTTGCTTGATAATGGCTATTAAAGACAAAAACTTTTAAGCCTCATTTCAAGACTGGTACACAGTTATAGCATTGTAGTTAAAAGCCCATTTCACTTGAACCATTTCATTGAAAAGCACAGGCGTATACCTCCCCAATAAACAATATCAGCAAAGAGCCCTTGATTATACAACCATTTCAGTGACAAGTACGTTTATTAAACAATTTCAGCAAAAGGCCCATGATGATAACCATTTCAGTGAAAAGCTCATGATGACAAACATTTCAGTGAAAAGCCCATGATGATAACCATTTCAGTGAAAACCCATGATGATACAACCATTTCAGTGACAAGCACATGATGACAACCATTTCAATGAAAAGCCCATGATGACAACCATTTCAATGAAATGCCCATGATGATACAACCATTTCAATGAAAACCCATGATGATACAACCATTTCAATGAAATGCCCATGACGACAACCATTTCAGTGAAAAGCCCATGATGACAAACATTTCAGTGAAAAGCTCATGATGACAAACATTTCAGTGAAAAGCTCATGATGACAACCATTTCAATGAAAAGCCCATGATGACAACCATTTCAGTGAAAAGCCCATGATGATAACCATTTCAGTGAAAACCCATGATGATACAACCATTTCAGTGACAAGCACATGATGACAACCATTTCAGGCAAAAGCTCATGATGACAACCATTTCAATGAAAAGCCCATGATGACAACCATTTCAATGAAATGCCCATGATGACAAACATTTCAGTGAAAAGCCCATGATGATACAACCATTTCAATGAAAACCCATGATGATACAACCATTTCAATGAAATGCCCATGATGACAACCATTTCAGTGAAAAGCCCATGATGACAAACATTTCAGTGAAAAGCCCATGATGACAAACATTTCAGTGAAAAGCTCATGATGACAACCATTTCAATGAAAAGCCCATGATGACAACCATTTCAATGAAAAGCCCATGATGACAACCATTTCAGTGAAAACCCATGATGATAACCATTTCAGTGAAAAGCCCATGATGACAAACATTTCAGTGAAAAGCTCATGATGACAACCATTTCAATGAAAAGCTCATGATGACAACCATTTCAATGAAAAGCCCATGATGACAACCATTTCTGTGAAAACCCATGATGATACAACCATTTCAGTGAAAAGCTCATGATGACAAACATTTCAGTGAAAAGCTCATGATGACAACCATTTCAATGAAAAGCTCATGATGACAACCATTTCAGTGAAATGCCCATGATGATACAACCATTTCAGTGAAAAGCCCATGATGACAAACATTTCAGTGAAAAGCCCATGATGACAAACATTTCAGTGAAAAGCTCATGATGACAAACATTTCAGTGAAAAGCTCATGATGACAACCATTTCCATGAAAAGCCCATGATGACAACCATTTCAATGAAATGCCCATGATGACAACCATTTCAGTGAAAACCCATGATGATGCAACCATTTCAGTGAAAACCCATGATGATACAACCATTTCAATGAAAAGCCCATGATGACAACCATTTCAGTGAAAAGCCCATGATGACAACCATTTCAGTGAAAAGCTCATGATGACAACCATTTCAATGAAAAGCCCATGATGACAACCATTTCAGTGAAAAGCCCATGATGATAACCATTTCAGTGAAATGCTCATGATGACAACCATTTCAATGAAAAGCTCATGATGACAACCATTTCAGTGAAAACCCATGATGATACAACCATTTCAGTGAAAAGCTCATGATGACAAACATTTCAGTGAAAAGCTCATGACTACAATCATTTCAATGAAAATCCCATGATGACAACCATTTCAATAAAAACTCCAGATGATGCAACCATTTCAGTGAAAACCCATGATGATACAACCATTTCAATGAAAAGCTCATGATGACAACCATTTCAGTGAAAATCCCATGATGACAACCATATCAGTGAAAAGCTCATGATGACAACCATTTCAATGAAAAGCCCATGATGACAACCATTTCAGTGAAAAGCCCATGATGACAACCATTTCAGTGAAAACCCATGATGATGCAACCATTTCAGTGAAAACCCATGATGATACAACCATTTCAGTGAAAATCCCATGATGACAACCATTTCAGTGAAAAGCTCATGATGACAACCATTTCAATGAAAAGCTCATGATGACAACCATTTCAGTGAAATCCCATGATGACAACCATTTCAGAGAAAACCCATGATGATACAACCATTTCAATGAAAAGCTCATGATGACAACCATTTCAGTGAAAACCCATGATGATACAACCATTTCAGTGAAAAGCTCATGATGACAAACATTTCAGTGAAAAGCTCATGATTACAACCATTTCAATGAAAAGCCCATGATGACAACCATTTCAATGAAATCCCATGATGACAACCATTTCAGTGAAAAGCTCATGATGACAACCATTTCAATGAAAAGCCCATGATGACAACCATTTCAGTGAAAAGCCCATGATGATGCAACCATTTCAGTGAAAACCCATGATGATACAACCATTTCAGTGAAAATCCCATGATGACAACCATTTCAGTGAAAAGCTCATGATGACAACCATTTCAATGAAATGCTCATGATGACAACCATTTCAGTGAAAAGCTCATGATGACAACCATTTCAGTGAAAAGCTCATGATGACAACCATTTCAATGAAAAGCCCAAGATGATACAACCATTTCAGTGAAAAGCTCATGATGACAACCATTTCAATGAAAAGCTCATGATGACAACCATTTCAGTGAAAAGCTCATGATGACAATCATTTCAGTGAAAAGCTCATGATGACAACCATTTCAGTGAAAAGCCCATGATAATGCAACCATTTCAGTGAAAAGCTCATGATGACAACCATTTCAGTGAAAAGCCCATGATGACAACCATTTCAGTGAAAAGCTCATGATGACAACAATGTCAGTGAAAAGCTCATGATGATACATCCAAGCATCCAGAAAAAGTAGCCATATGCAAATTTTGAACATGACAACAATTTGGGAACTTGGATCAGCAATGATATAATAAAGGATGAAATACATATTGCGAGATTTTGTTTTAGTGGAAAGCCCATGCAGATAAAACCATTTCCAGGAATATCCATGCAGATACAACCATTTCCAGGAAAACCCATGCAGATACAACCATTTCCGGGAAAACCCATGCAGATACAACCATTTTCCATAAAGCTCATGCAAATACAACCATTTCAGGGAAAGCCTGTGCAGCTACAACCATGTCAGGGAAAGCTCCTGCAGATGCAACCATCCATTCATGAGAATTCTGCATGGCAGGATTATCCTGATAAATGCTGGGAAGTCATATCTACAATAACCATCTGATTCTGGACCAGTCATTTCTACACTATCTATTTGATTCTGGACCAGTGACATCTACACCATCTACTTGATTCTAGACCAGTGATATCTACACTATCTATTCGACTCTGGACCAATCATATCTACACTATCTATTTGATTCTGGACCAGTCATATCTAAAATAACCATTTGATTCTGGACCAGTGATATCTACACTATTTGATTCTGGACCAGTGATATCTACACTATTTGATTCTGGACCAGTCATATCTACACTATCTACTTGATTCTGGACCAGTGGTATCCACACTATTTGATTCTGGACCAGTCATATCTAGACTATTTGATTCTGGACCAGTGATATCTACACTATCTATTGATTCTGGACCAATCATATCTACACTATCTATTGATTCTGGACCAATCATATCCACACTATCTATTTGATTCTGGACCAGTCATACCTACACTATCTATTTGACTCTGGACCAACTACAAAAATTACACAATAAGTGAAAACTATATGCCAATAATGACCACCAGTTCAGATGAAGTAGGAATAACAAGATTTTCAAAATGGCCATGCTTGTGACTATCATGGTCATCAGATTAGTACCATTTCACCTAAAAGTTACATAAACTCTTGTAGTGAAAACTCAAAAACTCCTATGTCAATTTGACCATCCCTTAAGATGGAGTAGCATGACAATTTTATGTATATCAAATCAGTTCAATTTTCATTTAGGACCATCTCTATGTGGAATTTGTTTTTAAATAAACTTCCCAGGTCAATAAAATAATCATTTCAAGATTTTCATTTTGGCCAATGCATACATTCTAAGATTTCAATATAACAATCTATTCATTCAAGAGGAGTAGTTGATGCAAGATGTTCAAAATGGCTGTCGTGGTACAATATTAGATGCTTGAAGAGCACCGTTTTAATTTAGGACAAACTAGAACTCTAGATGAAACTGTATGCCTGTAGTTTCAGAAAATCAGCAATAACAAATAAATCTTAATATGTTTAAAAATGAATAAGCTCTCTGACCAGTATTTCTTCTTAAAAATCAAGAAAAACTTTCTAAATACCGTTCACCCTATACAAATATCTTTTTCAGCATTTTTCTTCAGTTTAATAAAGAATGTTAAGAAACCAATACTGTTATAAATTTGTATTTGACAACATATTAAGTAACTTGAAGTATTGTGTTATATTGGTATTATGTATCAAAATAGAACAATAAAAACTATACAATTTGTCACATAAAAATAAAAGACAAGTTCTTAAACTTTACTGTACACATCATTTGGTTTTCCTGAGACTGCACTTTCCTTGGCTTCAATCACACATGGCCTTTATCTTAAAATGTAACAACTAAGACCTTGAGCTATAAAGTAAATTGCAGTTTTTTCAATCAATAGTCCAATGTTTTCCCAGTACACAGCTTTGGTTCTATTTGTATCTGAAGGAAGGATGCCATATACCATACAGCTTCTATAACAGGGTCCATTTCATGTTCTAATCAGAAAAAGGAATGCTGTTTAGAAACCTAATAGATGTCTTTACAAAACAACAGAAGTCATATGAATGTCATATGATATATGCCTGCCATGTGCCTAATAGTCCTTTAAGCAGGCACTTGCAGGTCATGAATGTCATATGATAAATTGCCTGCCATGTGCCTAATAGTCCTTTATGCAGGCAGCTGCTGGTCATGAATGTCATATGATAAATTGCCTGCCATGTGCATAATAGCCCTTTCTGCAGGCACATGCAGGTCATGAAAGTTCTAAGATAAATGCCTGCCATTGCTCCTTTATGCAGGCACTTGCAGGTCATGAATGTTGTATGATAAATTGCCTACATGTGCCTAACAGTCCTTTATGCAGGCACTTGCAGGGCATGAATGTAATAAGATAAATGCCTGTCATGTGCTTAAAAGTCTTTTATGCAGGCACTTGCAGGGCATGAATGTAATAAGATAAATGCCTGCCATGTGCTTAATAGTCCTTTATGCAGGCAGCTGCATGTCATTAATGTCATATAAATGCCTGCCATGTGCAGGCACTTGCAGCAATTCATATGATTCTCTGTGACCATAACAATTTGTCAACATATGCAGTGGTGACCTAAATTTACTGTGCAGAAATCATTTTCTTATTAACTTTCTATCGCCATGACTTTTGACCTACAGACCACAAAAACCATAGGTTTCTTTATTAGCCTAAGTGCATGCTGCTCATAAAATTTGATCAAGGAACAAATTTTGTTTACACAACTACTTTTCTTTTGAGTAACGTTCTGACCCCAAAATCAAACAGGACTTTTCCACACCTAAAGTACAAGGACTCTATAAACTTTGATCAAGGTACATGGTCTAGAATCATAGTTATTCTGCAAGAAACATTTTTCCTCCAAGTCAGCAACCTTGACCTTTGACCTTTTCACACCATAACCAATAATATTTTCTTACCCCCCACTAAATATGGAGGAGGATTATGCCAGAGAAATGAAAATATTGTGCAGAAACCTTTTTTTGTTGTGTTGCCAATGAACCTGACCTATATCAGTTCAATAAAAAATAAAGTCTTATACCTTATTAATATGTGCAAGCCATCCAAAAAATTTAGACCAGGTTTTTCATGTAGAAACCAACGTTATCATACTTTTTTTTAATTTTCAGTCAAAGTGACCATGACCTTGTACCTTTTTATTCTTCTTCCTATCTCAGTGACCTGTCCTTTGACATTTTGACCCCAAAACCAAAAGGTTTCTTCCTTACCCAAAATTAAATTTATTTTTAAAGTTTGATAATTTTTTATAGAGGAGAAAATTTTTGCACAGCAACAAACTGGGGAACAGATGTACATGTCAAGCGTGATATAATACAGTCTGCAGTGTGATGGGTATAAATATTAATATAGGTACACCACAGGGCAAACAGCAACTAAAAACTTATACCAATACCAGTAGAAATAAAACTTATATCAAACACAGACTTTGAAAGATTCCTGTTGCAAATAATGTAACTATTTTTCATTAAAAATATATTTGTTCTGTTTAGGTATTTTATTAGCATAGCAATTCAAAAGAAAAATTGAACAGCTCTGGTGGCCTAGTGGTTAGAGCCTTCGCCGCAGAAGCGAGAGGTCGTGGGTTCAATCCCCAACCGAGTCATACCAAAGACTTACAAAAATAGTACTAAGAGATGCCTCCCTTGGCGCTCAACATTAACACATTAACCCCTAGCGACGACTTTATGGGGTATGAGGTAGTAGCCCACTTCCATGGTCTGTAGCGTCAAGGTCATACATGATACACTAAAGTGGGTGGTATCATTGAAAAGTAGACAGATATAGCTTTACAATGATAGCAAGTAATCTGGACATTTTAATTGCATTACAAAATACAGAGGGAAAAACCAAAGTTTTTGAATCCGTTTTTTTTTCATCCAAAAATCGCCCATGGTCGGATTCCGAATTTGTGTCCAGATTTTAGACTTTATGACCTCAGATCTACGGAAGACCGGTCTGAGACGCACACAGACAGGTGAACCTGTGCAAAAAGTTGGATAAGGTTGACATTTTGAATAAAGAGTCTTCTACATACGAAAATTATGGGTCCGTTGAGCAAAAAAAAAAAAGGAGTCCGATTTTTGCCCTTCTGCTCATGCGCCAGCAAACTAACCAATGAAAAACATTTCCTGTATCATTAGCAACCATTTGTCTAACGGATTATTGATTGGAAATCGATGCATTACGATGTATTCCGAAATAGTCCCGAAAATGTGTTTCCTACTCGCATTTCATGCGAAAACAGCAAAAACCTCCAGGGGTTAATGTGTTAAGAGGTTAGTGTTAGGACTGGTCAGCCTGGTGTCAGGATAATGTGACTGGGTGGGACATCATGTTATGTGTCTGCAGCATGATGCCCCAGTGCTAGACATCACGACCTCCTGCTTCTGAGATAGATGATCTAACCACTAGGCCACCGGAGCAGTCGATTGATTCTGTCCATTTAGACATGTGTTCTCGTGTACGTAATGATTAGGTCTGTTAGATACATGTTCTCATGTAAGTAATGATTCTGTCTGTTTAGATGTGCTCATGTCAGTAATGATTCTGTGTGATTAGATGCATGCTCATGTAAGTAATTATTCTGTCCAATTAGCTGTGTGATCATTTAAATAGTGATTAGCTGTGCTCATTTAAATAGCGATTATGTCCATATAGATATGTGCTCATGTAAGTAATGCTACACATCTTATACACCATTCAGATTTAAAGAATAAAATGCTGAGATTATACAGGGACTTTTTATTTTAAAAAAAAACATGCATGTACCATAGTGACTTGTTCATAAGTCAGATCCAACTTTCAAAAACACAGACCCACAAATCACAATGCAGTAGCTAATCAGTGTGTGTTGTCTGATCTAGCACACTGCCCAGCCCAAGGTTAATCTGTTCCTTACCTGTGTATGGATATTGTTCTGTGCTGAAAACCTCAGTCTGCTGTTTTGAAGGGTCATATTGCTTGGCTTAGTCATAGATAACATGTAGCTTAGCTTAGTCATATATACCATATAGCTTACCGTAGCTTAGTCATATATATATACCATATACCTTAGCATAGTCATATATACCATATACCTTAGCTTAGTCATATATACCATATACCTTAGCATAGTCATATATATACCATATACCTTAGATTAGTCATATATACCATATACCTTAGCTTAGTCATATATACCATATACCTTAGCTTAGTCATATATACTATATACCTTAGCTTAGTCATATATACCATATACCTTAGCTTAGACATATGATATATATACCATATACTTTAATTAGTCATATATACTATATACCTTAGCATAGTCATATATACTATATACCTTAGCTTAGTCATATATATACCATATACCTTAGCTTAGTCATATATACCATATACCTTAGCTTAGTCATATATACCATATACCTTAGCTTAGTCATATATACTATATACCTTAGCTTAGTCATATATACCATATACCTTAGCTTAGTCATATATACCATATACCTTAGCATAGTCATATATACTATATACCTTAGCTTAGTCATATATACTATATACCTTAGCTTAGTCATATATACCATATACCTTAGCTTAGTCATATATACCATATACCTTAGCTTAGTCATATATACCATATACCTTAGCTTAGTCATATATACCATATAGCTTAGCTTAGACATATGATATATATACCATATACTTTAATTAGTCATATATACTATATACCTTAGCTTAGTCATATATACTATATACCTTAGCATAGTCATATATACCATATACCTTAGCATAGTCATATATATACCATATACCTTAGCTTAGTCATATATACCATATACCTTAGCTTAGTCATATATACCATATACCTTAGCTTAGTCATATATACTATATACCTTAGCTTAGTCATATATACCATATACCTTAGCATAGTCATATATATACCATATACCTTAGCATAGTCATATATACCATATACCTTAGCATAGTCATAGATACCATGTAACTTAGCTTAGTCATATATACCATATAGCTTACCGTAGCTTAGTCATAAATATATATACCATATACCTTAGCTTAGTCATATATACCATATACCTTAGCTTAGTCATATATACCATATACCTTAGCTTAGACATATGATATATATACCATATACTTTAATTAGTCATATATACTATATAGCTTAGCTTAGTCATATATATTATATAGCTTAGCCAGCGGAAACAAGTTTGGAAACTGTTCTTTATGGCTGTTAAATACAATTTTCCACATATCACATGTATGTATGTGTGTGTGATTTAGACTTTTAATGTGGCTTTAACAATTTTTCAGTCCTTTTGCTATGATGTCTGCAGTGTGACAGTTTATAGTGATGTCTAGCACTGAGGCATTATGCTGCAGACATGTAGCATTTTTTTTGTTTTAGGGTTTACCGCCATTTTTCAGCACGTAATAGGCTATACATGGCAGCCAGTATTATTGGTGGAGGAAGAACCATGGAAAATCTCTGGAAAGAACCACCAACTAAGGAGAAGATACTGGCAAGCTTTCTCACATAACTACATTAGCTGAATCTTAGACTCGAACACACGCAGACAGAGGTGAGATGGCAATGATCCATAACGGAGGGCGCTTTAGACCACTCTGCCACTCGGGGCCCCCCTCACTTTCTTGAATCAGTGCTTTGCTGATTGCTATGCCAGACCTACTACTATCTGTTCCATAATGCCAAATTTTGATTTGAAGTCCATTAATGCCAGAGTCTGCTTCTTCAGATTTATTTTGATTCTTATTTATTAATCTTAAACTTTACTGAGCAATATGGTTTTGTAGAGCAAGATCCCAAACTGTTTGACAAAAGAAATGAAAATTGCACTCTACGTTTAAATTGCCTTTATTTTTATTTAGCTTGTTATTCAGCCTTTTCTACATTCAATTTCAAACTCTAAAAATAGATAAACTCAATTTTAACATCAGCCACAATTTGCAGAACAAAACAATTGCCATTTACAGATGGACCATGCTGGGGTTCAGTCATTTTGGGTTTTCTAGGTGGCTCATATTATAAAGGTGCATTTGTAAAACTTCCTTGATGCAAAGTTCAAACAATGACATAATGCTTGTGCCAGGGCCCAATGTGTCAATCAAATTTAGTTTAACAACCATCTATGCCAAGCAAAAGAACCCTGATGTGAGCACAGGAAAAAGAACATGTGAGAAATGCAATGACATCTCTACCAGCCTGAAATGCAACAAGCACTTAAAGGGTGAATGACTGACCAAAAAAATGGTATACTGTGCTGAGTACATTTTCATATGCATAATTAATTTGCAGGACTTCTAGCACAACACTGGTTCGCAAGTGTATGGATTCATACAACTTTGCATGATTCATGTATTTGCACACCCTGGCAGTAATCCATTAACCTATCAAGGCTTTGACCAGGGAAAGCCACATGCATGTATCTATAGAAAGGTGTGTAGATAACATGGATAAAGCATGAGAATGATGCTACTTCCTTCTGAAAGAAAACACTAATTAAAGTTAAAGAATGTCTGATGACTAAATAAGATTAATAACAGACCAGGATCTACAAAACCTATAATACAACCCTTGTCTGGTAAACTACCCAATCAATCATATCAGTATTTTTCATAACCAACTACTACAATATCTATAATGTAAACCAGTCTGGTAAACTACCCAAACAAACATATCAGTATTTTTCATAACAAACTACTACAAAATCTATGATGCAACACAGGCTGGTAAACTACCCAATCAAACATATCCGTATTTTTCATAATAAACTACTACAAAATCTGTGATGCAGCCCAGTCTGGTAAACTACCCAATCAAACAAATCAGTAGTTTTCATAACCAACTACTACAAAATCTATGATGCAACCCAATCTGGTAAACTACCCAATCAAACAAATCTGTATTTTTCAAACTACTAGTGAAGTTCTTAAATCAACACACTTTTTCCCCATCTCCTCAAAAGGTGTGAAAAAATATCAAAATATTTCAAGACAAAAAAAGTAAACGCTATACTCACTATTGTTTCTGCATCAGGACCAATATCTAGGAACTGGAGTCCAAAGTAATCCTTCTCTACTAGCTCCAGATGATCATAAACTTTGTCAAGAAGATGCTGTGATTTTGTACGTTTCTGAAGAAGAAGTATAATAGGTGAAAAAATGCGAGTCAACTGATATTTTTCATGTTGGAATACAAGAGGGTGTATTATATCTATAATGTTTACAATAAGACTAAGGTAAAAAAAATAGAACTATAACACAAATTTCAGCAACAAAACTTTCTCAATTTGTATTTTATATCTTACAGTTACCTTAGAGACATTTTCACTTAGCAAAACCTTTTATTTTACAGCCTGTTGAGAATGCTGTTTTCAGAAGAAAACAATTAACAAAGTATTACTCCTTATTAAAAGTTGAGAATTTCAAGATGATCAAATTTCCAGTTGCTATAGCAACCATTTTCATCACAAAATAACAAGTTATACATCAAAGTTTAGTTTACAAATTTTGATTGCAATTCTCTTTATGTTCAACAAACAGTGGTCCATTTTGGAGGTATTTTAAGTTTCAAAAAATGGGATCTATGTCTGACCCTGCATTATAAGCAGGTTCGCGAATTATCTGTACATATGCTATGGAGCGAGCAGTGTACTTCCGTTGTTCTTAACATATGAAGGGGTATTTTGTGAACAACATAATACTGGTACTAAGTTACACAAAGTGTGTCAGACAGTTCAGTAAGTTACACAAAGTGTGTCAGACAGTTCAGTAAGTTACACAAAGTGTGTCAGACAGTTCAGTAAGTTACACAAAGTGTGTCAGACAGTTCAGTAAGTTACACAAAGTGTCAGACAGTTCAGTAAGTTACACAAAGTGTCAGACAGTTCAGTGACTTGACTATTGGATGCAATCAGTAGTCTAGCCAATGTCCATCACTGGTGCATACAGTAAATCTGTATGGACAGCATGTCATTGGTAGGAATCACGCTGAAGATAGATCAAGAGTTTTAAGACCTATGCCCAAGTCAATGTACATTCTAAAAACATCACAGGTTGGAATTTCCATGCATCTCAAATAGGTCACATTTGAATTCCAAATGTCAAAAACCCAAGGCTACTTGTCTGTTGAGAATACTAAACTCACATTAAAAAATCCATGTCTCAATTCCAGCACACACTACATAAAGTTTATCTAATTAAGTCATTACTGATTCATCTTCTTCTAACCAGGAAGAAGCAATCAATTATGACCTGACTAGATCAACTTTGTATCAATTATGAACTGCTGTCTGACGATCAAAATATAATCAATTAAACAAAACTGGAAAATATGGCAGCTCATGAAACTAGTTTTCAAACGTAGATGGATACACTTTGTTTTTTGGTCACTAATTTGCTTCTATTGGTGAAACAAAAAAAAATCTGTTTTTATTTACTGTATCATTGAGAAAGAACTTACTAGACACTCTGCTCAGTGATTTATTTACTGTTTTGAAATTACTCTGGCAAGGTAGAATAATTGTGTGGTATCATATGCATTAGTGAACTGTAATCACAAAGGCTAAAAGAGATATATTAGGTAACTTTTCTGTCTGAATCTCATAAATTAATAGCCAGTGATGACCATTCCAACCTCTAAATCCAACAAAACAGAAGTCAGTTGCAATTCTTAGAAAGAGAATCAATGTCTTAAATTTGTAAGAAAATTTAAGGAAGACTGGACAAAATAAATTTCCATGGCTACAAATGTTGTAAAAGATGGAAATAGTGATTTGTGGTCTCATGGTATGCTTGTCTATTTATTACAAAATACTGTACAAGCATTTTTCTGTATACAACTCGAGACAAGAAATCTCAAACACCAGTTTGTTCCATGAATAAACAAACAATGCAAGTGATAAGCTCTTTACTGACAAAAATGAATGACTACTGGGATTTCAATTTGAATCTTAGATTTTATTTTGACTTTTGCGACTATGGAATCAAGGACCAAATGAGGCTTCATTTTCTAAATCCATTGACAACCCTGGAATTAAACCAATTAGAGTTGTACACTTAATAATAATAATAATAAATAATAATAATAATAATAATAATAATAATAATAATAATAATAATGCTTTATTTATAGAGGGTGACTCATTACTCAAGGACTATTCTCCTTTGAGGCCCTCTTAAGGAGAGTATAACAATGCACATTATATCAAGATAGCAATAATTAGTAGGGCATAACCGATTAGCATTTTTCTACCGATTTCCGATTCCGGATTTTGGGCATGAAATTTTTCCGATTCCGGATACGATTTAATTAATCGGAAATGCTAAATCTGTATATTTTTTTTCTAAAAAATTTCCACTGGGCATGAAATTTTTCCGATTCCGGATACGATATAATTAATCGGAAATGCTAAATCCGTATTTTTTTTCTAAAAAATTTCATGTTCCGTTTCCGGGTTTCTGGTATCTGGTTTTGCCGTGTCTAGCATGTTACTTAGTACTTTACCATATCCGGCTTCATTTCCGGTTTTTACCCGCCAGTTCAAATAGATTGTCTCACAGCGTGGTTGTGTTGACCATATTGGACTTTTCTGACTTCTTATTTAACTTTATTAACGCACTATTGAATGACACGCAGTGTTAGACACGGTGCTATAGAAATTCAACTTTATTATTTTTATTATCTGAATCGGTCGTTCCTGCCTTGTCAGACTCCGATTAATCGGAAGTTCATACTATCCAGTGGAATCCAATTTCCGGATCAAAAGTCGGTTATGCCCTAATAATTAGTGTTTATTTTAAAATGTTTAGCATCAAAGTACTAAATTCCATTATCTATTAGAAACACATGCATGCTCATGACATCTCCTCTTAAACCCTTAAAATGGCAGGTGTGGAGAACAACGTTCCCTCTAAGCTGCACGCGCGCAGCTGCTCAGGCATCCCCGCGCAGCTAAATCTTCAATTTTTGCTCAATCCAATGTTAAATTTTGCTCATCTCCGTAATGCTTGCCACCATTCGCTTAGAGGGAACGTTGGTGGAGAGTATAATGGATATGGCAAGCATTGTGTGAAGGGGCAAATTTTTGACGATCTATCAAGAATACATTAGTTGAGACCAGAGAACCATTAGTTCGATTTATGGAGACAAGCACGTCATATCGATACTGCCGTGTATGGTGATGTTTCTTTATAGTGGACTGTTGTTACTAATTAGAACCTTTGTTACTAATTAGAACCTTTGTTACTAATTAGAACCTTTGTTTATTTAGCAGCCAGACTGACTGCTAGAGACATGGTTAAGTTAAATTTTCATGGGAAAGTTGTCAAGCTTGAGAAACCACAGAAATTATGTTACTTAAAAAATCACCAGGTCAGGCTGACCCACCGTTACAACTCTAAAGAAAGGGCAGCAAAGGCATTTGATTCTGATTGTTCATGTTAAATATGGGGGTGCTTTCACACAAAATTTCATCGCCTTATCGAAATTAAAATTAGTCTAAAACTTTTCCTGCACGAGGACAGAGAGTAAAATAACCAGTGAGAGACTCTTGAGTCAAATTTGGAAGAAATTCATTCGTTTAAAAAAAAAAAAAAAAAAAGTCATCCAGGCAAGCCGACAAAAACTGTTTGGGTGACAAAAACCACAAAGGTATAGTGTCACAATTCCATGTAATTTGTTGATGCGATTTATATAATGTTTGCTTTAGTCTTGCATGATTTTATTTGATACATTTGTATAATGTGCTTTTGAATTATAGCGATGTTGAGTTATGCATAGGAAGTCGTACATTAAGTCTTAGATTAGGTTGATGTATTTAATTTGTTGTCATGTTAGCATAAAACACTATGTTGAGTTATGAATAGGAAGTCTTACATCAATTCTTAGATAAGTTGACGTATTGTTTAATTTGTCATCTTGTTTGCATAATAATTAGGTTCTAAGAATTTAATACCTTACATTAGTTAATACAATTTATGAGAATACATGTGAATTCACTGAATTTAGATTTCACATATGATTCAGCGTCAGTGTGTATTGACTGGAAGGCTGGAATGTATTTATTTGCTGTGTAAATTAAGGGTAGGCCAGAATTTAAAGCCGCGAGTATGGTGCATTAATGTGTAAGGTCAAGGCGTAACGAATTAGCATTTTGACTAACTACCGTTATTTGAGGACATGTGTATTTGATTAATAGCTTTATCATCTGTTTACCACTGATAGAAATATCTGATTTTCGAGCAGGATATTGAAAGTTCTCACCTGTATCCCGTATAAAGAGAGATTTAAGGTGTTTGTTTAATTTCTTTTCAAAAGGAGATATAAGCGTTTTTGGACATATTGATGTTATGTAAACTGAAACATATACTGAGGAAAAGAAACTAGTGGGGAGTGCAGTGCAAAGCATAATCCAGTGGTGCAATCCTGCATCTTGCTGTAATTCCAACGTATTCAGAGTGTATCCTGAGACAGATGGTAGAAAGCGTCATAGAGCCAAAATTCTGAACAGCAACAGAAGAAATGGAGACTGAGGCCTATCAGGTTATGAAATTGTACAAGGCATTGACTTCGATTGTGTCACTCGATCCTATGATGATCTAAAGCTATCAGTAACAGATCGGCTAATTTATTTAAATCTATTTCGAGTTTCCTTGTAGTTCGGTGAAAGTTTTATTATAAAGCAGAGTGTATTCCTAATGAAAGGAATTTTTCACAATTGCGTATGTAATTGATTAAATTGTTTATCTTTACGTGGGCTCGTATTTGTTTGTTAAATATATCTGCTCAGTTCACTATATCTATTTCCATACTCGAACCAGGGTAATTATTTTGAGGGCGGTCATCTCTTAGATAACGAGTACCAAAAAGGGGTGGGTTATAGTATTTATTATTATTATATTTATACAACCCTATGACAAAGTGGGGCAATAATATATAATAACATCATCATCATCATCATCACCACCACTCGCCTCGTAACACATTGTAACTTTGCAAAACAAGTATACATCCAATATGTGAATAACACAAAATATTAAGTACACATCCTTACATCAACTTCGAAGGCCTCTCTGCTGTCATCAAGGAATGTGACAAAACAGGTAATAACCTTGGGCTGGCGGTCTGTGTAGTGGGCCATTTCAGATGCCCGAACATTATAACTTCCGCTGGACACCAGCCGCATTGACATGGCAGCTGGATGCAGCTCTGCAGAGAAAAGGAAAATAAATAATAAGTACAAGGCAGGGAATTCAGTACAAAATACAATATGTTCATTTTGTGTCTAAAAATATTAATGGATGGAAACAAGAAAAAAAGTATGGAGTAATTATACACCGCAATGGATTTTGCAAGACCCTAACTGAGCAACAGATTGGCATCTGACCCGGACAACAGATTGGCATCTGACCCAGACAACAGGAAAGTAATCCTACCACTTTATATAATATGGTACAACCTGATTTAAAAGACAAGTCTCTTTCTTGAGACAACATGCCATTTAAGAATCAAGCCTTAATTTTGTGAAACCTGTCTTGAAAGACCACTGTTGTGTGAGACCACCTGTCTTGAGAGACTATGTTCTCAATGCACAAATTTATTGATTATATAGCATTCTGTCCTGTTATGAGAAACCACCTGTCTTGAGAAACCATTCATTTTAGGCAGAAAGGGTGGTCTATCGAGGCAGGTTCAACTGTACAGCAAGCTGAAAATCTCTGTTATGTATCCTCAACTGAGAAATATTGAGAAAGCATATTTTGTTGGCAAGGCATATGGCCTGTTACTGATAGACCATATGTGTGGAGACCACATTTTGCTAGCAGGATTGATGGAAAACCATATGTATTAAAAGACCATAAATCCATGGCCCTGGAGGACTGGTTGGCCAAGTGATCTAAGGTGCTTGTCTTTACAGATCACTGACATGTCACCTCTGTCTGCATGAACTTGGAATGACAGGATAGGTAAGTGCTTGAATGTAGGAAAGCTTGCCGGTAGCTTCCTGTTGGTTAATGGTTCTTCCCCACCACCACCCCGATTTTTCAGGGTTATGTGCTGAAAACGTTAAAGCCACAAAACAACTCACATTGGTCTGTTGTTGTTGTTGGAGCGTTTTTAACGCCATGTATCAGCACATGATGGGCTATATACATGGCGGACAGTATTACTGTTGGAGGAAGAACCCGGGAAAATATAGAACTACCAACCCATGAGAAGCTACTGGCAAGCTTTCTTACATACCCACATTGGCCGAATCTGAGACTAGACTCCCACGCAGACATAAAAGAGAGCACTTCAGATATCCTGGCCACTCGGGGCCCTCATAGGTATGTTACAGAGAGACTACATTTTGCTGGGAGAAAGACTTGAGGACAATCTGTGTTTGTTTTAAAGATTACTGGCAAAACAGCATGATGTAGAGAGTAAGCAATTACTATCCACAAATTGCATCAAATTTATGAGACCAATTAAAAACTAAATTCAACCACAAACTGTAACCACTAGACAACATGCTCAGCCAGTCAAATGCAAGGTCACCTCACTGTCATACAGATATTGCTCATGATCAAACTCATCTTCAATCCTAATGACATAAGCCTATAGACCAAATCTGATCGAAAATCAGTCCTCTAAGTGTCCACAAGTTCAATTAGATACAAGGTTATCTCAAATGGCTTCAGAAACCATATTTTGGTGTAAAGATTACTGTTATTATTATTATTATTATTATTATTATTATTATTATTATTATTATTATTTGTGTATTATTATTATTATTTGTGTATCGTGTTTATTACTGAACTAGTCTGAGATCTTGATGATATTTGTATGTACTCCAAGTTTTGATCCAAACTGGTTCTGAAATATTAACTGCAGAGTGGCATCAAGCTCAGCCAATCAGACGTGAGATCACCTGATTAATATGTGGAATATGTTCATTACTAAACTCATTTGATAGGTTGATAAAAAAATGTCTATATTTACAGTTTGATCAAAATCCAATTAGAGTTTAGGCTTCCAGCATGGTAACAAGCAAAAGCTGATAGAAGAACTGCATGCAATAAACACATGGTCACACCATAAGCTTATAAATTAAGCTAATAAGAAACACAGCATAAGTTAAGGTAATGGTGAATCAGTGAAATAATCCTACAGAGCCTGTGTAAAATTAACAGGAAATAAAGGGATCAACTTCCTTCTATTCACTGGTCTCTGGAACAAACAATAAAGATTCTTGTATACATTATGAATTCCTCCCACACACTAATGATAGTAATCATTACCATGGTGGCCTTGATGTTCGTTATTATTCATTACATAACTGTTAAGTAACAGGATCCATGATATAAGAAGAGACTCTTGTTACCAAGGGCCTCTTGTGTGAGTACTGTCTTTATGTAGAGTTAAGAAAAGTACCTGTATATTATATTATTATCTTACTCTGGAAAAGAAAAACAAGTTATTTCCGATTACATTGTTCTATTCATCTTCGTCTGTCCATCAATCTGCCAATTAGTAATTTAGTATAGGTTCTCCTACATCAATACTGATACAGAATAGAACTTTATTGATGATTGGGAGCAGTTAATAAAACAAACATTGTACATGTAGACCTGAACATTGCAGGTACATATAATGATTGATACATGGACAATAACAAATGCAAAGATTTTCTGGATTATGCCATTTGGTCATGCCCAAGGGGCAGGGGAATGTTCCTCCTCCCCGAATCGTAACTTGGAACTTTTAAGATCTCCACCCTGTAACAATATACAAGTTTGAAGGACAGAACCAGACACATGTCCTTGGTCATGCCTCTGGGTAGGGGACTGTTCACCAGTCACAGCTCTAAAACTGTCAAGATTGCAATCCTATAAAAATATAGTGGTTTCAGTGACTCAATTACTGATGTAGAATATAGACATGGGGTCAAGCACCTAGGGCAGGAGACTTGTCCCAGGTCACAACTCGGAAACTATAAAGATGCCACATTATAACTATATATCAGTAATTGGATCTCTAGAGACAATCAGTAATTGGATCTGTAGAGACAAATATCTTAGCAATACAGATAAATCAACGTTTAAATAATTGATGCTTGTAATTTCTTATTTAAATCAAATACACCATTTTTAATTTGGAAAATATACACTGCACCAAAATCTTCATTCCTCACGCCCCCACTGGACACAGATTTTGCAAACATTTACAAGTCATCCTTGATGGATCTGTTTGTCTGTATCTCAATAGCTTATGATGCTTGCATAACATACTTGTCATTGTTATTTAATTGTTATTCATATTAACTGTACTACTACAGTACTACTACTACAACTTCTAATAATAATAATAATAATTACCTTTTTTTTTAAAATGACACAATTAGTTGCATAGATGTAATCCTCCTTGTATTCTGCAGCTTTACATGTACACAATTAAAATAATTTTTCAAAAAAGCATTGGTAACAAGCTGCATGTATATATATGGACAAAATAAACAGAAACTTTTGTAAGAACAGGCTCCAACTATGTATATATACAGTACAAAAAATATGGAGACAACAAAGAGGAACATTGTAAAATTTGTGCTTTATGTAGTAAGGTATTTGACAAATAAAACAGTTTTCACTATTTATCCATTAAATTAAATTATAATTAAATACAATTACTACTTGTTATTTCCTACATAAATAAAATCATTATTATAAACTATAAGTAACATGTAATGCAGCTGAGAAGCATGGAGTTGTTAACTGGCTGATTGCCTCAAAGATAGAGACAATTAACATTACAGGTATAATGGATAGTGAGCACAGGTAATGTTGAGACATTAACAGTACAGGTGTAATGGGTAGCACAGTGTAATGTTGAGACATTAACAGTACAGGTGTAATGCGTAGCACAGTGAACTGGTAAGACTTTTAACATTACAGGTGTAATGGGTAGTGAGTACACAGCAATTTTAAGCCAAGGAATGACAATCAGGAAAGCAAGAGATAATGCTATGAATACTCATTAGACCAAGATTCTTCTGAAAACAATACACATACTGCTGAATCTGTAAACTTTCATCTATCAGCAATACACAATAATTACTTATTAGACTCTGATTGCCCAACATAAGGACCCTGGGCCAAAAGACATCGTAGTGATATGACTTAAAACCTGTTAAAACTACGTTAAAAATCATAATCACACACAAAAACAAACACATAAAATTACCCACAAAAAGTTCTCACCTCATAATCTATTGTGCGAAGTTTACTTTCATACAATTCCACAGGTAACAAAAAGTAAATATAATGCAACTGATTTGCAAATGACTGCATAAAAATGTTTTGCTATTTATATATTCTGAGGAAGCTGCAGTAGCTCAGGTTGGTAAAGCATGGGACATGTGATCTAGGGGTTGAGGGTTCAATAACCACCAAGACCAACCAGATTCAGCTGCTTCATTGTGTCTTAGAAAAAGATTTTTAACTTCTCAATTATCTTCTTCAGCATGACATAGCCAATAGTATGTTATAAGTGCCATCAATGCAATCAAAACTTAAACATTTATAAACCTTTAATCTGAAAAGCTTCTTAACTCCCTCATTTTTTTCTTCAGCAATTTGGGTAGAACTACTACTTGAGCATATATGGTAACCCTTCTCAAGAGACCATCTGTCCTCCCCACCACCATCCCACTGTCCAAATGGTCCTGACAAGGAACAGCTAGTTGTAGAATCAATAATTCTTGGCACTTCCTTAAAATCACCTGCTGCCTGAGGATGTAAAATAGACCTGATACACTCTCTTGCATATGCAAGGTCAAATGGTGACAGAAGTCCTGGTTATTTGCTCCATTCTGGCAGGGACATTTACTGTTTTATGTCCTTGAGGAAAACAATTTACTCCACTTAATAAACTACTTTTGTTGCTGTGCCAAAAACACCAAACGGAACTACTTTAGTACTTTTTCTATATACACTGGAACCACTGACAAGACGATTAATGTCTCATTTCATACCAACAGCAATGGGCTGTAATCTGTAAAATATACTCAGTCTCATCTCATCGAAAACACAAACCATGATCTACCATTGCATAATGCACTAGAAATCAGGGTCTATGATGTTTGTTCTACTGAGTACTCCTAACAAAATGTATAGACCCATTTTTGCTGGCACATTATACAATGTGCAGGTCTGTGCAGTTGGACTGGCCTTATAAGCAACTGTATACAGTACTTGATTAATTTGATAAATAGTTCTAGTCAAACTTGTTATATTTGCTGTTAATCTTTGTGTCCTTTTGATCTCAACATTTTTTATGAGTTAGACACCTAGACCAAGCCTAATGCCCAATAGATTTGTTTGGCAAATGCCACCATCTGTGTAAATGACATTTGAAAACAGCACATCTTTCACACTGTAAACACATAACATGACAGAAAAAATTAAAACATTAACTAAGCAGGGAAGTATTAGCAGTACAGTACACCCACTCTCACAGTTTCAGAATCAGCATGACCAGTGTGGGAGGCACATATTAAAAAAGATATACAGTCGGCTCCAGATATGTGCATATCGTATAACTGCATATTCTGCTTTATTGCATAGCTTTGTGCCGGTCCCGATTTGTTACCATTGTTTTCAATGGATATCAATTTTGGACAATTGCATATCATTTATATGCATATTTCGCATAATTGCATACATTTTTCTGGTCCGAACATGCATTACTATGTGCTAAGTTGCTTCGGATAATTGCATTGTTCAAAATTGTTCCTTTCAAAATGAAAAGAAACTGATTCTGAACATTGGCAGTCAATGTTGATTAATGAGGTCTGTTATACCAACATCACAGCTATTATATCTCCGTTGGTCACCAGGAGGCACAATAGTAGATAACCATAAAAATTACCAAGACGGCATTAGCTTTCTGATTCTGTTGATCACCAGGCAGCGCAATAGTAGACAACCATAATAATTAACCAAACATGGTTGACGGCTTTAACACTCTTTAGCTTTAACACAAACTCGCATCGCCCTCATTAAGAATCCAATCCAGTCTGATCATTAAATTCGATAGATTAAGACTGGAGTGCTGACCACAAGTCTGATCCTCGATCTACTGACAAAACTGACCTCCATTCGATACCAGAGCAAATCGCGTCACATTTAAATTAACTAGGCCAAATGGGGGGTTTGTTTCAGAAAAATAATGGGTATCAGTATGCATGCTGTATCAGATACACGTCATAACATGAACGCCGGTTTAGTGCATACGCCGTCTAAATGCATATCATGGCATCGGTCCCGAGGCCATGCATATAAGCGGAGCCAACTGTATAACCCAAACTAAGCCAGTTAAATGGCCAGAATGGTGCACTATTTAAGATGCATATCTTTATCACCTGTCCTGCCCTGTAATGGAGCCATGTAGTCATTAACATCTTTGTTTTATTACAATACATAACACACCATTTGTATACATGTACATAAATACGAACATAATGACAAACAACCTTAAAACAATATCTGATATTCTCACTTGCCTTCCATTTGACAGGGATAACAAAATTGTTTATGTTTGTTTAATTTTTAACAGTACATTAACATTTTAAATTTTCATCTTGCAAAGGCAAATGGAATGAAGTCCCTTATTCAGCACAATAATCATCTCTACAATCACCACATCTCCCTAAGTCTATGTTTTCTGTTACCCTCATTTGTACTTCAGGGTTCCTAAAAATTTTAATTTGAACCCCTGTTTTTATATCAAAGTTTATTTTATACAGTCTGACTGCCAATTCTGACAACAAAGGGATTGTTGACTCTCAGTCATTCCCCTTTATGATGATCTTACATAACTTCTGAGGAAAAGTAAGAGTTTTTACAAAAAGCTTTTAAACTAAATGTGAAAGTCAAATTTTCATGATTTTCTAAAAATTTACCTGTGAAATACTGTCACTTGTGTGACACAAATTTTCATGAATTATGTGGTTGTTATAGCAAACTGAAAAATTTAAAATCCAGAAAGAAAGATACACCAGCAAGGTATGAAGATAAAAAAAAAATGACCTTGACTTATTTATCAAACTTGAATATGTTTTTTTAATAAAAAAAATCTCTTTCTTTAAAGAAAAAAGATCACAAACACTGATGATCATGCAGGTGGTTGTTGTAGGGTTTAATCCTATACATGGGGGCCAGTATTAATGGTGCAGGAAGAACCCGGGGTAAAGTCTGGAAAGAACCACCGACCCAGGAGAAAACACTGGCAAGCTTTCTTACATATCCACATTGGCCAATCAGAGACTCGAACCCAAGCAGACAAAGGTGAGATGGCAGTGATCCATAACAGAGAGTACTTTAGACTGCTAGGCCACAGAGAACCCCTGATCATTACAGGAAAAATTGAGCTCACAGTATCAAATTACTTGCTGTCAAGTCCAACAGCAAACTTTTCAGACCCAAATCTGCTGTCATCTCATCTTGCACCAGCAGATCTGGATCCATGCAGTTTGCTGCTAGTAATCAGTATAAAAAACACAGACCTGGATCTGCTGATGCAGTTTGCAATAGATATCAGGGTCTCTGTATCTTTAGCTAAACTTACAAACTATTATATACAGGAGTGAACTTCTCTAAATATAAAACAATGTTGGGGTGTTTGGCCCAAGTTCAATTTTTCAGCTCATAATTCTTGTTTGAGACCTATGGCTTTTTTCTATACTCCACATAGTACAAGAGTTCTTTCTCACTCTAAGGTTCCTCAGTACAAGCTACACAAAGAAGTCCCATTCAAATGGAAGATATGCAACCTTTTATATCTTAGTCTTTTTTTTTTGTTAGAACTATTGAATAATCTTACTGCATGATTTTTTTTATGTCAAAGATGAAAATTGGAAGCTGGGGGGGGGGGTTAACAGCAATAGCCGTTATAAGAAGTTACCTATTTAGCCCAACAAAACCTTGCAAAAACTTTTCTGTCAAGGCCTTCTGCCTCATGAAAATTAAGTCAGACTATCATAATCATTTTTTAAAGACTTTCCCTCTACTGAAAATAAAGTCACTTAACAAAATGAGCTCACACTATTTTACAGTATCAATTAAGTGCTTACTCAATTTCCAATAGCAATACTTTCAAGGGAAATTATGAGTTTCTATATGGCATGGTTCATCACAAGGACACAGAAAAGGATCAAACTAGGGCTGGCCTAGGCAGATACCAAACCCATTACACTAGGAAAACCACAACTAATTCAAAGCACTATCAACTAATATACCAAAGCCCACTGACTTTAAAGACCAAGGCTCATTTCAATTCTTTTGAGTGTATTCAGCAGGAACCATGTAAGTTTATATTGGAATTCTGCTTTTTCATCTGTTAACATTAGAGTTGACTGTGCAACAAAAATTGATGCATACTGATATATCCAAATTAAGTGATCTAAACTTGAACTAAACTTGACAGATTGCTAAATTAAGATTCCAAATTTCATATGCAATAGGATCAATGTGAAATTTACAAAGTAACTGATTTATAAACCCTCTGTTGAACTTTCAAAATGGCTGTCCAAGACCAAGCTATTTCATACAACTGCTCCCAGAAAATAGTAAATAAAGTATTAAAACTGAATTTATTTATCAAACTTTACCAAATTTTTAAAAAGCTATTCTCTGGAGCTGCCTTCTTTTTAAAAGGTTACCTTTTCACTGCATAAGATGTAATTGCATAAAATGTGGAAAAAAATGTATTATTATTACCGGTAGTAGATTAGTAGTATGTGTAGTATCAAATTTTGAATAAGAATTGAACCTTAAAGTTGAATGCATTGAGCATAAAGATCTTATCACATTTAAACAGAAGTCTTTGTGAAGGGTCACTTTGACTTTCCTCCTTCATCTTTCCCATGTCAGTGTTAAAACTTCAAAGGGGCCAGTGTTCTGACTCGATGAAATTGACCAGATAATTTAGCACAGTTTTGAGAAAGAGATAACTGAACCAGTCTTATCCATGTCAAATAGTCAATCTTCCAAGGGAAAATTTAAATAATGTAGTTCAAAGATTCTGACTGACAAAACAAACGATTGTCTTAGGAAATCTTTTAGAAACCACTGCTTATGATTGGCCAAGTGCAATTAAGGCATACACCTTGGAAGTAATGTGAATTTAAAGTGACAACAATGGTTGAAATTCTTTAATCAGAAAGTTTGTAAGAGAGGTTTGGTTCCAAGTAAGTATAGATAAAAAAAAGAATAGTGCTTTTCTCATCAAACAAGAAAGGGACCAGGTGTGTCTTGTGAGAAAGAATGGGTTTAGTGGTGGGATGCACAACTTCTAAAGATAACAGCAGTATGGTATGCAATTTTAATTTCATATAATATTTTTTGTTTTTTTTATGCAAATGTGTTTGATATGACTAGGCTCCATATTATGTCTTGTTTATTCAATTCATGAAAATGTGTTGATGCTAGAGTTGTTGTGCAATATATCTTCTTAATTTTACAGTTAGTTCATTGGTAGAATTCATTGCATGCAACCCAAATTTTCATATGGATCAGAAATAAATGTGAAATAATTTCCTTTGTCTCTTAGGATGAACTGATGAGTAAACAATAATTACCTAATTATATTTTATTTTGTAATGCTAAATAATCACATAGCTTAAGGACTAAAGTGAGTTAAGATCTGTGAATTTTATGCAATAGTAATCAAACATGTAGTAGCATACAATAATTTTTGCAAGACCATTCAAGTGGTAGTTTTTTGATAGAGAGTGAGACAAGACAGAAGACAAAAATCGGGAAAACAGAAGTGATGAGTTAAGTCTGGATAAAGGGGAAGTGACGAGTAAAATCTAGTAAGTCCATCAAGGATGAGACAATCTGAAGTGGAAGTCTCTAGGAAATGGGAAACGCTGGAAATCGAGAGGAAGGTGATGCAACTAGTCAAGGATATTGCTCTTTTCACCACTATGATGATGTAATAAATCCAAACGAGACACTGTTGATATAACTTAAGTTGAACTGAAATTACCACATTTAATTTGATTAAATTGGTTATTTTTCTTTTCTAAGGGGACTCGTTATTTCTTCCCAATACTCTTGCCCAGTTCTCTGTTGATATTCTATCTATTCACTCACATCGGGTCTAAACATTGATGGAGGTCATTCCCTAGATAATGCAGAAAAATGCAATTAACTATCCCTCTTCTATGAGGGTGATGTTACATAGTAGTAGCTGTTGCAGTAATAGGGCTTAAACCATTTCCAAGCATAGTATTGGCTGTACATGGTAACCAGTTAACTGGTGTCCAGAGGGAAGGTAGTGATCAGTATAAACAAGCACATGAGGGACTATACATGGTGACCAGTTAAATGGTGTCCAGAGAGAAGGTAGTGATCAGTATAAACAAGCACATGACAGACTATACATGGTGACCAGTTAACTGGTGTCCAGAGGAAAAACCAGGTGAGAAAGCTGTGGTCAGTTTAAAAGAGCACTTTCGACCACTCATCCACCAGGGTGATGGCCACTTAAAGAAAAATATCCATGAGTCAAAGCAATTCTCTAGGTAGAATGCAAATATGCATCATTTTCACGTCAAGTATGAAATTCAAGTGTACAAATCTAGGAGTACATGTCAAAAGGAAACTTCACGCATTTTCCATTCAACCCATATTGTTAAACATTTGCTAAACTAATTGAAATGGTTTAATTTTGGTATATCCAAATGGAATTATAACACAGTGTTATAATAAGTCCAAGCCTTAACAATAGTAGTAGCATAAAATCATAAGATACAAAAACAGTTCATTGTCTTAAAATAATTGTACAATGACACAAATATTTGTAGCTACAGGTCTCTGTACTCTGAACATCCAATTAACAAACAAAAAACCCTGCTCTTTACCATCTAAAAAGCATTATTTATAATATCACCCTAGTAATCATTCAAAACCTGACCTTTACAGCATGTACATGTAGTATATCTACAAAGCATTAGTTCTAATAATTACATCCAATTAACTATTCAAAACCCAATCTTAACCAAAGACAGGATATCCATAACATTAGGTATAACAATAACATCTAATTAACTATTCAAAACCCAATCTTAACCAAAGACAGGATATCCATAACATTAGGTATAACAATAACATCTAATTAACTATTCAAAACCTGACCTTTACCATAGGTAGGATATCCAAAATATTAGTTATTATTAAAACATCTAATTAACTCTTAAAAACCTGTTCATTACCATAATGTTATTATTGTTGTTGTTTGGGAGTTTAATGCCATTTCTCAACACATACCATAAATTAAGATTTCTAAAACTTTAGTCATACTAATTTTCTATCACAGGAAGGATACCTGAAACATTAATAATAATAATAATAATAATAATAATAATAATAATAATAATAATAATAATAATAATTTAAAAAAATAATAATAATAATAATAATAATAATTATCACAAACAAAAAACACCATGTCACTTAATTTTCTTTTTCAAACCTATGATTTAAAGGGCCATGAAATTGATCAACATGAACAAATAACTGACCATTTTGTGTGAACCAACCTTCGTCTACTACATTCTTCAATCCCACATCTGACATCAAATTTGTTTTGGTGGCTCGCACAGGCCCCATAGGAACTATTGGCAAGATCTTGAGTTCTGACTCCATATTTGCTACTGCAGCTGCTTCTGCATTCTGCATCTAAATTATGTTTATCTCCAATAGCAGACTTTTGATGGAATCTTATCACATATTTCCAAGCACAACCTGGGACTTTTCTCCCTGTCTCCACATGAATACACAAACCCCTTTATGTTCAGAAAATATGTTGAATATTTAACATAGTTATGCTATTTCAACATGATACCATTTCTAAATATAAATCCATTGACACAATGAGACATGGCATGAGGTGACGACTGCTAGTTCATGTACACATTCCTCACTGAATAAAAACAATATCACGTAAAGTCCAATGAAATATTCATTTGGATGATCTATAAATTTGCATTTTGAGATTATCATCAACCTATCCAACTTTCCAACGAGTGAGTGGACCAATGTTCAATAACACAGCTTTCATGACCAGTGCATCACTGAAATTTTCAGAACAGAATAATCTTTTTCATTGTTCATCTTAGAATGCATCTGTGACAAAGGGCTTAACAAAGACTCGAAATTCCTCACTCATTGAATTTGCTAATCTTATAGACATTGATCTCTTCTTTTCAAGTGAAAATCATGTAACACTATCTAATTGACTACCATCATGCATCACTGCAGAAGGAACAAAGCTCATGTAAAGAGATGGTTCAATTTTCCTCCCCACACAATGTTGTCGATCCAGCTCAAATCAGACCAA
Source organism: Unio pictorum (assembly GCA_030141615.1). NCBI lineage: Eukaryota > Metazoa > Mollusca > Bivalvia > Unionida > Unionidae > Unio > Unio pictorum. Next base: position 2,613,389 of record JARLTB010000181.1, read on the forward strand.
GTCTCTATACAAATGTGATTTCTTACTCCACTGACATGAACAGCAGTGCAGTCATCAATACTGACTTGGAACTCTAATAGGAAAATAAAATCAACAAGGCTACAAAACTCGGCTTAACATACAGTCTGTTACAAGCAGAAATATGACTGCATTAATTTTACAAGCCAAATATGAAGTTCAGTTGCCTACATGTATAATGCTGAATATTTGTCAAAATGTATATACATTAAATTCACTGCAAAACCTGATACTGCTGATGCTAGTGCTATATAAAAGTTGTGTGTAAATGACAAATACACCAAACAATCACTTAAGTCTTTGATGTCTAATATCAGTACATGTTCTGTACTGAGTGCCTCCAGGACAAGTGGACACTGCTAGTTGTAGAAAGCTCTTGGGATTCCGGACGGACCATTCTGTTTGAAATAAAGGGTATCAGATCAGTGTACAGTAGAATTATGAAAACACAATTACCATCACATTTTTTTTGTCCACTGAGAAGTCTGTAATCACAACTCCTAAACTGCTAGGTAGAATTACACTCAGTTTTGTAGTTATGTTTACCTATGCTTCCCCCCCCACCCCCCTGCAATAGGGGTTTCATTTTTGGCTATTTCATGGGGTGGGGGGAGAAGCAATAGACAAATATACAAAATTTGCAATTACAAATACATTTTCAAATTTTTTTCAAACCACACTTCCATAAACATGTATAAAATGCATCATGTATAAACAGTATTTTGGATTCTGATTTCCTGGTTCATTATCAGGAATGTGGTAGTGAGTATGGGGGGGGGGGAGTTCAGGTTATTACAATACAAATTATTTCTTATAGTTTAATGAAAAATCTCTGGAATTGGTATTTTCTGGTCTCTAAATAACATATGAAATGGTTGCTAGATTATATTTGTAAAAGACTGATTGTATAAACAATGAATATTAACATGAGCAATATGCTTACAAAGCAGAAACCTATTTATCCAAAATATTCACCCATATAAACTCCAAACAACTCACCTAAATGATTAAATCTCAAATCACTAAATATTATGATCTCGAAAACTGATTTGCCTAATAAAATGATTCCGATATGACTGTACCAATATAAGAAAGATATATGGCATTTGGCATAAATCATATGGCATTTTGGCATAAATTGTATGGCATCTGGCATCATAAATTAAATATATGTAGTTTAAATCTTATTCCCCCACCCTCATTTTGTTTAGGCAATAAACCTGTGTTATGATTGTCCATTTATCATTGCTGACCCTAGCACTTGTTTCTCTATTGTAAAAAAAAATAAATAAATAAATCTTAAATGCTAAAAATCATATTAAATACATGTATAATGTTTTTAAAAATGACCTGCTTGCCCTAATAAAAAAAAGTGTAAAATAAGGAAACACAAATAAAAAAATTGCCTGGCAAGCTACCAGGAAAAGCAGAAAGAGTGCAACAAGCTTTGAACAAATTTGACAAGATATGCTACAATCACGATCTTTTAGGATCAGAAAGAGAAAATAGTGAATGATAATAGTCAACAAAACTATTATGTTCATTTGAGAGGCAGGAACACAGTGATAACATCTTTTTTTTGTTAGTTGTTGGCAATACATTATGAGAAATTTGCGAGAAGATTCAGACCTGTTATATCATATGAAGCATCTCAAGCTTACTTAAATCCTGTACAATTTCATGGAAGAATCTCTAAGGGTTTTAATAGGAAAAAAAAAAGGTATTTTTGAAAAAATAATAGAATGCTTCTTTTTTTTACTGGTGTGCAAGGAAAGCATACAAGTTTCTCAATTAAAACTGAGTCGTAAGGCAGGCAACCAGGGATAGTTTATCCTTCCGTCTGAAATTAAGTATCAATGACAAAAGAAAATTCAAGCAATTTCATGGAACCTAGTCCTAGGACCATTTTCAGGTCTGTATTAAAACAGTGGCAGCTGTATACAGTGAGGCTGGATAACTAATACAGCAGAGCATCTGCTGATGAATGAATGACAGAAAGTCACAGACAAAATTTAAACAGTCATAAGACAAAGTCAAACAGAAAGTCACAAAGTCAGAGAGTGACCAGACAAAAGTCAAAAAGTTACAAGACAAAAGTCAAATAAAGTCATAAAACAAAAGTCAAACAGAGAGTAAGAGTCAAAAGGTCAAACAATAAAATAACTGGCAAAAAGTCACAAAAAAGGAAGTCATAAGCAAAAGGTCAATCAGAAAGTCACAAGCAAAAGGTCAATCAGGAAGTCACAGGCAACAAGTTGAGGAGCATCTGATGATGCTGAATGCATGGCAAAAAGTTAAAGGACAAAAGAAAGTCAAACAGTCTCAGGCACAAAGTCTAACTTTTAAATTCTGTAATGTTGAGGTCACAAGATAACCACAACTTCTTCATTAACCTAATCAAGTATTACCTGTACACATCTGTGTATATGCAAATATAAACTGTTTTAAACATTTCCATACATGACCACCCTACCCATGTCACACCATGGATGGCAGTATAATAGATGGTTTTATAATGAGGGCAATTACTACATTCCTGCAGTGGAGCATATGCCATGTATATTTTCATATGACCTAATCATGTCACACAAAGGGTGGCAGCACACTGATGAACTTTATAGTGAATGCATATTATATAACTGATGTGGTGGAACAGTTCATTTTTTTCATATCTCTCGTGCTTTTTATTTTTAAAATAGGGGAATAAAAAACATGGGTATGCAAATAATTTTACACCACATGATCTCACATTTACATATATATCAACACATTTAGTTAGCATTTGCATGTACCACATTCTTCTAGTATGTAACTGCTATCTCAGTGGTGGAAACATCCACCTTTACCTATCACTGTCATCTCACAGCTATCCACATTTGTTTAGTCTTGGGTTTGGCCAAAAGTTGGCAAGTGAGAAAGCTTCCCAGTTAGGTTTCAACCAGTCAGTGAGTTGTTTTTCAGGTTCTTCTTCACCCAGCTGCACTTGTTACCATGAATGCATATTTGGCAGAGAAACTGCATTAAACCCATAACAACAGCCAAGATTCTTCCTCTATTGGTAATTTATATAAACCAATATATTACTAAAGTTGGTCATTTCCATTTTGCATTCAATGACAATGCCAGTCTCAATTTAATTGAGCAGACATTACGTTAATATTTACCAAATAAAGCAACTTTTGACAAACATTTATGAAGTTATATTCCAACTCTTCAATTATATTTAATTGTAATATTTGTATGTATAAGGTAATCAATGAACCAACTTTAAAGTCATAACCTAGCTACGAGCATTCTGAGAATTCCAATATATGAATAGCCTGCTAATTGGTCCACAAGATTTATCAAAAATTTTGTTTAATTTTTCAGTTCAAGGTCCTTCACCTAAATGTCTTTCTCCTAAAAATTAAGCTATTTCCAAAACCCTCATCTATCTAACCATTTATCAATGTATACATGTCTATGTCAGTTTTCACTTTTTTAATAATACATGTATATGCAATCTCTCCCATTCTTTACCTTCTCATCTGTACATCTACATTTACCATTTATTTGCATCTTTTTGATAACTTTAATTATTGGTACATGGTTTCAATGTACAAAGATTTTTTGAAGTGCTTTATTTAGTAAATAAATGCAATTTGATTTCCTCAAAACATCACACTTTTTTTTTTACTTAACGTTTAAACTTTCTTGCGATATTATGCTGCCATGCTCTGAAGCATATTCAACCAAGGGCAAGTTCAATTTTAATAAAATTTTAAAAGTTCGGCTTGAAAGTGCCATATACCAACTTTATTGAATGAAACATCTTGAGATGCAAATTCCAACTGCTCTACACATTTCCACAAGTGAACAAGACCACAATTTCCACTAAGCAGTATGAGATGAAATATGGTAATGGTGATTTTACAAAATGGATCCACGTTTCTGATTGACATGCTCTTTGCTGGAACACACTGGTCTACTCTTGCATCTGTGCAGCAAACTGGTTTGAGTGCCAGTTTTTCAAGACTATGGACAGGGGTTAGAATCCTGCAAAGATCAACCGATGCCAACTGGGCAAGACACTTTACTATTACTGATAAGTACTATAGAACAGTGTGGAGGTGTCATTAGACATCAAAGTCCATAAAAAGTCCTGATCAGAATCCAGTCTATCACATACATGTACCTGTATCTAGTATGAGCCAGAACACAATTGGTTGAACCCTAAGAAAGGTCAATGACTTGCCATGATATATTGATTTGGATCATTATTTCTATTGCTGTAGTTCTTTATGGTAAGGATTATCTAGTCATTAACTTGATATAAAGTATACAAAGCCTGCCAGAATGACCATTCTCCCTTCACAATGACTTGTCACATTGTATATAAACAAACCACAGGAATTTTTCAATAATAAATGCCCCACTTTTAAATACCAATTAGTAATAAATCCCACATTGACCTTGTACAAGAGAATTTAAGGTGTTGGGGACAATATTAACATACTCATCAATTATCTACCATTACATTCTGCACTGTGCACACTTATAATGAAATGTGAAATATGACCTCGATTTCAACACCAATCTGAGCCCAATATTACCATAATTATTAAATTGCCTTCCAACACTGAATGCAGTTAGAGCAATAACATCAATTTAGTGGTTTCTCAAATCACTTACAGCTAGAATTAAAAATTCACAGCAATAAAAAAAATAAGTAAATATGACAAAATTTTCATCAAAAAAGTTATTACTAAATCTATCTTCAATATTTATAAGAGAAATTAATGTTTATTTCACTGCCACAAAATGAAATGGAATCCATGACTATACCAGTGTTATTTAAGGGCCTTATAACAGGTACAGTTTTATAGTTAAATGCCTTATAACAGGAAAAGTGTTGTAACTAAAGGTTTTATGGTGAGACAGTGCTATACTGCACAGAACAGATGTACACTGTGCTACATACGTTTATTTGGTACTATTTATTGTCTTTTCTTAATTATTATTTCATATATATCTGTTCTATACCTTATACAAACGTTCATGTTGTACCTGACCAGGGGCATTTATTTTGTAAACAACTTAATATTTCCTATCAGTGTTGATTATTTATTCATATCATTATCATTTGAGGTAACACATTTATTTGAATCTGATCCTGCTCATGGTTTTCCACTTGAAAATTCCTAAACTTTTTGAAAAAGTAAAATTTTTGTAATGGAGATCGGCCTACATCCTTGATCTATTATTGTGTCTTATTTTTTTTAAATAGAATTTATTTACTAAAAATTGCACTTTCTTGCCTTAACATCTGGAGCAGAATCCGTTTTTAATTGTTATTACAAATGCACAAAAATATTCTTGGACTGAAACACTGCTTTGGAATTATTGTATATATTCAGACAAGGACATTTTGGATTATATTTTATTGCAATACATCAAATGACATTTATCACATCATCACAATCCAGGGCACTGGCACATTAGTATATTTGAGACTATAGGCATTTCAGCACATTCAATATTAGCATTTATATGGAATACCACTCCAATGAAATTCAGTTGGAATATCATACAGTTGGAATTATGATAGAATTTTAAGGGTTTTTATCAGATTTAACCAACAATACTTGTAAGTTCAATTTTATATTTTCACTTTGTATTCTTGGAAAATGAATTATTTTGTTGAATTTTACAAAAACTTGTTGGTTTTTACTTTTTTCTACTACTTAGTGTAAGACCATAGAGTTGTAACATGCGTACTTCAATTTTTGGGGAAAAAAGATTTAATATACCAACTACATGTCAAATGGAAGATACATTTCCTAATTTTCTGCATCATGATGAAAATGGTCAAACTAAACATCATATTTTTGTGTCCTGATGCTTTAGGATCTGACATCATCACAACATATGATAGACCCATGGTATTAAGAGAAATTGGTAAAATTAAAATGTTTAATTTGGTACAGACTTAATATTTAAACAGTAACAATTAATGAGGAAAAAAAATGAATTTTTCACATCAGATCTATATTTTTTGAGGATAAAAACAACACAAATTTTTGCGAATAAAATGAGAAAATTATAAACAAATGTTGGCTGCCTAACAAACATGGTATTAAGGGATAATTAACAAAGCAGATGCAGCAGGCAAAACTCTTGCATGTAACATGTGATTCAGAATGGTTGAGAATACCATATAGTGGTTTTAAGAACGATATAAATTAACAGGTTTTATACTTGGCAAAATATGCAGAATAAAAATGCCACAAAGTTTTTTCAGGACATGAATCTCAACATTTCTGATTGGCATCATTCAAAACGAACAAACTGAACAGATGAGAACCACATTGTGCACCTGACCAGTGTTTACTTTAGGAAGCATAAACCTCGATCTGACAGAATCAGTGCCCCCTGGCTGTGGTACACAATCTGAGTAGAGGAGACTTCCAGCCCCCAGACAAAATTCAACTCGATTATAGTACAAGTCACATACATGGGTGATGCATGCACATTTACTCTTTTTAAATCAAATATAAATTGTTCTTGTAAAATTAAACACCTGTATTAACTAATGGCATGTACATGTATTAACCAATGACATTAACTAATGACCTGTATAAACTAATGGCATGTATTAACTAATGGCATGTATTAACTAATGGCATGTAATAACTAATGGCATGTATTAACTAATGGCATGTAATAACTAATGGCATGTAATAACTAATGGCATATAATAACTAATGGCATGTATAAACTAATGACCTGTATAAACTAATGGCATGTATTAACTAATGGTATGTAATAACTAATGGCATGTAATAACTAATGGCATGTAATAACTAATGGCATGTAATAACTAATGACCTGTATAAACTAATGGCATGTAATAACTAATGGTATGTAATAACTAATGGTATGTATTAACCAATGACATATATTACCTAATGATCTGTAACAGCACCTGATTATCAAAGCATAGATGATAAAAACTTTTTTTTTTAATTTTACCTCGAAAAACATGTTTTTGTTAAACTTTTTTTTAAAAAGTTTTTTTATATTTGTTTACTTCCATTTTTTTATCATTGACCATACAGGCGTTCCTCTGTCATACTCTAGATAACAAATATCGATCAATAATGAATCTATGATGCTAGCCTATGATACTTTACGTAAATTTTAAAACTGGTATGTAGCATGTAAATAAGTAAAATATTGATTTTTGAGATGCCTATAAACTACTGGAACATTTTTTATTTTTTTTATTTATTGATAATAAATGCGTTTTTTTACGTTTTTTATTTTAATTTTAACATTTTTAACATCTATGTATCGAAGTTTAATAATTTTTACAAACTGTTTTCTTAGCAGTTGAATTGGGTGGTGGAAGCAAGTAAAACTCCTAGTGAAGTATTATGGCTTTTGAATGAAATGTATATATGAAACATCTTACAAAGCAAATTATCAAGTCCCAGCTAGCTACAAAAACATTTCTGGAAAACAATAGCCCACGAGGTCTGATCAATTCTAAAATCAGATTGCCAACCTGGAAAAAATCCTGGTAGCCCATTAAAACTTTAGTTGGCCAATTTTTAAAATGTAAATATGAAATGTCAGCTATTAAACTATCCTTGTACCGTTTTGATGACGTATTATCCTTTGTCAAATAACTTGTGGGTACATTTAGAGGTAAGTAACAATTACAATAAATGGCACATTATACATGAACAACTGATGTGTATATAAATACAGTAGACTCCACTTAACTTCACATCGGTTAACTGCACACTCCAGATAACTGCACGTAGTCACACTGGTCCCGTTTTTTCCCCAATGCTTTTCAATGGGAACAAACTTCGGATAACTGCACTTCGCTTAAATGCACACTCCGGATAACAGCACGAAACATTTCTGCCCGTGGCACATTATTCAATACAATTTTACTCCGGCTAACTGCACATTGTATAGTCATGATCAGTTATTGCCAGTCCACTGATGTAGCGCTTCAAATATGCAGACAATTAAGTCGGTAAATGCGACTTTGTAAATGATTGACATGTAAAGGACGCCCTAGGTAGTATATACATGTACATGTATATCCGCGCCCACTAGGGAGCAATAGCGTGGGAAAAAATCATAGTACAGCATGGGAAACATTGCTCTAAACCATTTGGGTTTGAATGATTTCAAACCAACAAATGGATGGTTGGAAAGATGGAAAATATGCAACAGAATTAAATGTAAATGACAACACCGCGAAAAACAGGATGCAGACGACTTTGGAGCTGAACACTTTTTCTGTGGGAGATGACCCATCAATGTCTGACTGCAGTTTTCGAATAACAAGCAATCTATAGAATTTTTTTTAATTCGCTGTAATTCCTTGAATCTTGATCCATTGGTTGAATTGGTGAAGTTGTGTTCAGAGGAAGGAAAACAAGCTTAACATTTAAAAAAGATGTTGAAAGTGTGGATTCTAATCATTATTAATTTTATTCTGCATATATATTCGTACCGTGCTGATTTAAAGCTGTACTGTACCGTACTTCGGTTAACTGCACACTCTGGTTAACTGCACAATCTCGTGACAGGCCCGAGAGTGTGCAGTTAACCGGAGTCGACTGTAGTTCTCAATGCTGGTGCTAGTAAGGCATGACAAACTTCAATTCAATAACTGAATGCCCTCACCACCACCACCACCAAATGGGCATGTAACAAGGAGCAATTGCTCAGTAAATCAATGATATCAAATTAATTGGTTATGTGCTTACTTGACAAATGACGGTTGGATCCAATACTCCAATCTTCTTGCAACTGATTTAGTTTATCACTAATTTCAGATGCAACACTATCGAGAAATTTCTTCATTTCTTTTTCTCCTTTCCACCCACACTACTATAATGGCTTCATATTCTGAATGATTTCCACATGTATAGATTTTTATGGCAGGTACACTGTGCAGTATCCATGAAAACTTATAAACATGACTAAAAGTACACCAGCATGTATATTAACTATGCCAATCTTTATAAATCTGTACAATAAGGTATGCCAGCATGTGACTTTTTACATGAACATTTGCCAGAAATGTTGAATCCAAGAAAAATACATTAACTGACAATTTTCCCTCATCTGTATTCCAACTGCACTCACAGCTTCATGACATGAGGAGTATGCCAGCATCCACACATAACAGCATAATCAGCAGTGTTCATCAATGTTAAAACGAACAAAATTAGTTTCCCCAAGTCTCCCATGTAACATTATCAGTAATGGCAGTGCTATATAGATATATAATTACATTAACACATACAGTATCTCATCCTGACTGCTCTGCTTTTTCATACAAACCCGAAAGAACAAATTTTGGGGTAAAATGTGCAACAAGAAATATAATGTAACAGTCAAATCAGCACTGTACCTACTTTAAATCATTAACAGTACCAGGTAGTTTTTGCCAAGTACTAAAGACCTTCCATATCTATTATGTTAACTCATACTCATCAAATACCTCCCTGATTGTGAACAATGTAGACCCAGATTTGCAGTACTACCCTACACTATCAAATGAGATTTAGAAGGACTCCCCCCAACCTATTATGATTTCCAATTAATGCATGGGCCCTCCTCTGCTAGGACTTTTGCTACTGGTGTGGGACTTATTTATAACAGATGAGGGATGATTATGTTTGCAAGTTACAAGATGAACAATGTATAAAGTATCAGGCACTGTTGAGGGGTGTAGGTGTTTTCATAAGTCCAGATGCTTAAATCCAAATCAGAACTTACATAATGAGAAAAATGGCACCCAAAAGTTACCAGAGCAAAACTTTGTCAGAGATCAAAAGCCAAAACAAAATAAGCCATGCTAAATATTTGACAAAAAGAAAAAAAAAAAAAAAAACATTACATAACCTGTCCAACAGCCAAATGTAGGAACGTAGACCAAGAAATCTGAGTTTGAAGAGTGCTTCTGTGGAACTTTCTTCCAATGCTATTGATTGCTTTGGGCATGAAAATGTTATTGGGAATTTTGGATACATTCTGAGCTTCACTTTATATCATCTGGACATTTACAAGAGCTAAAACCTGACCCAGTTGGTCCAGCAGGAAGTCTGGGGTTTGTCCATCTTGACTTGAGTGGCAGTTTAATTGACTTTTTCCCATCTGCAAGATTTCTATATAAATGTACAAAATTTACATCCTTGCCATGTCATAGTTCAGGACAACACCAGTGCATGTAGTAAATGTTTCTATTACCTTAGACAACAAATTAACAACTTTACATACCCCAGAAAACCAAATTATTTGCCTGCCATTATACAGTAACTCCTAATCACAATTAACCCTGGAGGTTTTTGCTTTTTTCACATGAAATGCGAGTAGGGAACACATTTTGGGGACTATTTCTGAATACATCCTAATACATCGACTTCAAAGCAATTTTCTGATAGCCCAATGCCTAGTTGTGCTAAAAAGAATGATTTCCATTGGTTAGTTTTCTCGTGCATAAGAAGAAGGTTAAAAGTTAGATTTTTTTTATTTTATTTTTAAATTTTATTAAAGGACCTATAATTTTCATATGGAGAAGACTCTTTATTAAAAATGTCCACTGTATCCTACCTTTTGCACAGGTACATCTGTCTGTCTGCACTTAAGACTGGCCTGTCTTAGATCTGGGGCCATAAAGACTAAAGTCTGGACACCAAAAAAATCGGATTCCGACCATGGGCGAATTATTTGGGGGGGGGGAGGTTAATAAAAATTAGGTTTGTCCCTATGTATTTTGTCGTGCAACTAATATGTCCGGATTATTTGGCAAGCTAAATCTGTCTACCTTTCTATAATACCACCGATTTTAATTTATTTTGCATGAGCTCGATGTAAACATGGTGCTAGGGGGTCACTGTATTAAAACAGATTCAGTGTTGCACATAAAACAAAGATTCCTGCACTTTTTGTTTCACGTACTTCAAATATTGACAATGTTTGCCGTCATAATGCATGGTATTTGTCACAAAAATTCAAACATTTGCAGAACTTTTCATTAGTGTCTGTCCACACATCTCTGTTAGTGTAGCAACATCCACAATTGCCAAAGTTAATAATAAAAATGTAAGACAACAATGAAAACATTTAAAGTTGTGATAGCCGTACTATAATGTTAAGGGCTATTATAATAGATGCATATTTTATGAACTACTTTTCTTTCCAAACTAACAAATATCTGATTACTTGACACAATGTGTTTGCATAAATTTATTCGCTTTTGTCAACCTCGTAATGAAAACTTGAACCTGTAAAGTATGTTGAAATATATATGCATGTGTGTGTTCATATATGTGTGTTTACATGTATGTGTTTATATATATATATATATATATATATATGCAGGCCAGACCAAAAAATATATGAATCAGTAGCAGCACCATATCACATACTGTATGTGTTTGTGGTATATCATTCAGCTCCATATTTCAGATAAGAATTCAACAGAAGCCTATCAGTATTTCACATGCCTGTTTAGTAAATCTTATCAAATATTTGACCTTACACAGGAAAACTGCAAAACTTTCAGCTCACCATGAATGATCTGAAACTCACTTGCCATAAATACTATACATATACATAAAGATGAAAAGATTACAAATGCTATGAAAAGTTTTGGAAAAAAATTATGTTCGTTGTAAGTGTAATCTGCCCTTCAAAAACAAGAAAAAATATAAGGAATAAGGTACTGTACATTCTAAAAAAAACTATGAAAAATGTATAAAAAAAAATAAGTCGAAAGGTCAGTAAATTTGTGTGATGGATACAAATAAAGTACCAGAAAACTTGGATCATCTCAAATCTACATGTATGCTGTAACCTGTCCTAATTATCTTAACCCCAGCAAATCAAGTTCTCAGAATTCTGCAAGCTTATTTCATTATAGCATCAGTACTTCAATCTGTACACAAAGTATCATCAGATCTGAATCCCAATGTGATGTATAGTGGGTTCTGATAATATATTTTTCTTATCCACTTACACAAAATAATAGGTTTTATTTGTTTCAGAGAAAATATTTTAAATGTTGTCCTCTATGGGATATTAGCATCTTTTGACAAATTTCAATTAAACCAGAAAAGAAAGTAACAGCAACTCAGTTTTGCAGCATGACAAATCTTGCCCCCCACCCCCACCCCCGAGCTACACCTTGAATAAATGTATCTTGACAACAGGTGAAAGTTCATAGTAGTAAGAGCTTGCATACAAGTTTACAGCCAAATTTAATAAACTAGGAAAAAAAGGTCACAACACCTGTTACTTTAAAACACCTTTGCCCAAAGATGAACAGATAATTCAAGTTTGTTAAAACAGGTAAAACTGAATATTGTAAGTACATGCATTATTCAAATACATGCATTATTGTAAGATATTACATAAATCAAAGGAAGCAGCTAACAGTTGGTAAAACAGTTTGACACGTGACAGACCTATATCCCGGGATACACCCTCAAAGCAATTTTGCTGAGAAGCTGAGAAAATGTCTTCCAATTTAAGCTCAGAACTAAATTTGAATAAATTTTTAAGAAATGTATGAAAGTTACTGTAACCTATTTTGTTTTATAATAATAGGTGTAGCAATAATTTCCTGAAAACTGGTTATGTATCTGCAACTGATCTTAATTGGTCCTTGATGCATCCTACATCTTTACTACCAGTAAAAGCCAGACAAACCTGGAACATACTAAATTATTCCTACTGTATCAACTGAATAAAATGTGGGGATTAATCCATAAAATACAAACCTTAAGTCATAAATGTTGACTGCTGCAAGCAGAAATCAATGGTTCAGTTATGAAACTGGTGTTGTAAAACATGACCAGAAATCTACACATTCACTGTGCAAGATGAGACACATGTACAAGCTTGATTTTTGTCAAATATTTGTCTTTCCTTAATCTCAGCTGAATGATCTGAACAAGTTCAGGAAATGGGTCTACTACATGTACTATTAGTGCAGAAAATGTTGCACTTCCAAGTTGGCAAACCTTCCAGGTCCAAAAAGGATGCCAACAGTAAAAAATGTATGCTCAGATTTGTGTATTTTATTTTGTTACAGACTTCCTGTGAACAGAGATTAGATGTATACATACCATGGCCTTTCATACTTCAAAACTAGATAATTAATGTTAGAAAAAACATCAAATGTAAAATTTAGTATTTCATCATAAAATATGAAAGGGGTAACATAGATGCTCAGCAGACTTATAAAATGTATTAATAATGGTAAGTGGAGATTAATAAATTTCTTTAAACATTTATAGTAAATTAAAAAGATAAAAAAGATTTCGAGATTGAATAGAGAATGCACAATTTTCCATGGTTCTTGATGTGATTTAATGTCGGGGATTTAACAATTTTACAGTCTACCTGACCATAGTTAAGTTACAACTTGTACATGCATCAATTTCACTTGTCCATTATTATATGATACTGAATAAGCTTAAAATGCCAGTCAAACAGAATAGCATCCAAAAATAAAGTCACTTGCCCTTCTTCATGCCACCATGCATAAATAAAAGTGGAATTTTCAAGCCACAAATCATGCACTGTAGTAAAATGTTTGACTGTTCGACTTGTTTGCTATACAAGGGGTTGGCAACCAATGTCATGCGTGCCAGAATTGGCATGCAGAGCGATTTTCAATGGCATGCGGAAGACCCCCCCCCCCAAAAAAGTAATAATTGGAAAAAAGATTTTTTTCAATGCAAATCCAAATATACATCAGCATAATGGCTGCTGTGTGCACAGGACTGCGCCACATCATTTTCTTAATACTTCTTGCATTATCTAGGTCTGTAAAAGGCTATATTAGTGTGACCACAAAGGCACTAGCAGCAGAGAGGGTGAACCCTACAACGTTTTTAGACAAAATTTGATTGAAATCTTAAAACGATCCGTCCTATAATCTCATTTTAACCAAAAAGAGGGTGAACCCTACAACGTTTTCAGACAAAATTTTGATTGAAATCTTAAAACGAGCCTTCCCTACGAAATCTCATTTTAACTAAAAAAATGAAAACGGAGATTTTACGATTTTTCAATCAAAAATTTGATTGAAATCCTTAAAACGAGCCGTCCTATAATCTCATTTTAACCCAAAAAAATGTCTCAGGGGCGAACCCTACAACGTTTTTAGACAAAATTTTGATTGAAATCTTAATGAGCCTTCCCTACAAAATCTCATTTTAACTAAAAAAATGAAAACGGAGACTTTTACGATTTTTTAATCAATTTTGGTCGCAACTTGTTGTCATCCACCCTCTCTGCTGCTAGAACTTTCAGTTCTGGGTTAACAAAATATAATAAATGATTTTAACCGAATATTTGATCCAGTCTTTAGGACTTTACAAACAAACTAATCGCTAACACCTCTTCTTGTAAATCAATCAGATTATTTGACTGGTCGGTGAGTTTGAAATTAATTCTGGTTAATGAATTATTATGGCATCGCATGTAGACAGGATTAATTGGGTTTTCAATAATCAGGAATCCTGGAGGAGCTGTTGGTGCAAACGAATAAAGAATATACCCTTGCTGAGCTTGATTTGATCGTTCGAGATTAATTTGATAGCTTCCTTCGATAACATCACATACTAAATTGAGCGCAATCACTGAGGATATATTCACGTTGAACGGAGCGATATGTCTACCGCCACCGTCTGGGTCATTATTGTGTTTGAGGATTTTTATTTCCGGTGATGCTGTTTTTTTCCACGTATCATGAATTATTTTGAAACCAACATCGATGGCATCACTGAGAGATTTTTGTAGTTCAGGTACGTTATATCCTCGTAGTTTGAATGTTGGAATATCCTTAACGGGGATACCAAGAGTTAATTCAAACTCTGTTCTCGACTTGGGGTGATTATCATCTAGTATAACTCGAATAATTTGTGAATTAAATGTTTCCATGTCATTGATGATTTTGTTACATATTTCTACAACGCTGATAAATTCATCTCGGGTGAGAGAGCCGGATTTAATGGATATTAACAATAGTAAAAAATCATATTCCATCGCTGTAAAATTTTCCATAATTTTAGGTTCGTTAACAACATAATATCCCTCTTGACCCCTCCCCTCCTCTTCCTCAATTGGGGAGTAGAAGAAATAAAAAAAATCTTCACTGGATTGGTAATCTTTATAACTTTTTATTGGATTATCGGGGTTTATTCTGTCGGTGATATAATCATTTTTTTGTGGTTCGGGTATATCAACGGTTCCCCCCCGGGGTGGTAATTCAGGCCATCCTAGTACGGTTCTTATCGAGCTGTTATAGATATCTACGACGTATCCTTCTGCGTTTATTTCAATTGCGGATGATAGCGTCGGTTCATGAACTGTTATAGCTATTTTTGACTCTACTCCAGTAATCGATTTTATTCTACGCGCGAATTCATTATTGATTTGTTCGATTTGGTATGACCCTGTTGGTATCGAAACGACGTTCCAGTCTGGGGTACCGTCGTCTTTATTCTTATTTGCAAACACTAAAGAATTATTGGGTTGTTGACCACCAAATGATTTTGATCTGATATTAGGCCAACTGTGATACACTCGTAGTTTTGCTAGCGCTATCTCCTTCACGGGGACTGGGCTAGGGAAATTCACACTAAACTCGGGTTTCGTTGATGTTATTGATATCATACTTGTTTGTACTGGGTTCGTGTTCTCCACTACTCGTTGAAGTAATTCCATCGGTGTTGTCATCGTTGCTATACTGTTGTTGTCGCTCTAATTTTGATACCGCGGAATCATAAATACTGACCATCACTGAGAACTCACAATTTGGTATGGTTGAGGTTATTGAGATCATTCTGGTTTTCGGGTTCGTGTTTTCTGATTCCATCGGTGTTGTCATTGTTATTATACTCATGTTGTTGCTCTAATTTCGATATCGCGGAATCAAAAATACTGACCATCGCTGAGAATTCACTATCTGATATAATTGTATTATCGAGTGACGATGATATCATCAATGATAACTGCGAATATGCGGTTGATGCAATATGAAATTGAAGTAAGTAATTCTGCAGTTTACTCTGGCTGCATGATGATATCTTTTTTGCTATCCCGGTTGATATACCCCCGATTGTAGCCACCGCAGAAATGCAAATTGGAACTACGACCGGGGCAATCATTATAACCGATACAAGTATTATTCCGGCGCCAGCGAGAACGCTTGACACCGAGTACACAATAACATCAATTGCGGTGATTCTTCGTCGGTATTTTTTTATTTTTATTTGATACTCTTCAGTGAGGGTTTTGAGTCTATTTTGAAATTCTCTGACCTGATCATAGCGACATTGAGTTGATGAAATCATTGTTATTTTAAAAACGCTAGCGTTTTCAATTGTGAAATCCTTTCAATTTAGTTATTTACTTAAATCCGCTACGAATTCCACATACCAGGTTGCTGAAACCCTAATCAAATTTTTATCAGTAGCTGTTATAGTGAACTTTTCAGTTGTATCCTTGTCGATGATCGTTGAAATCGTATTATTGACCCCGGATGAACTCGACGATGATATATTAAATTGAGTCAATGGTGTTACTAGTGTTAATCGATAAATACCTTTAACGGTTGCAGTGATATCTAATTTGTTGTTTGTAGGTGTCCACGCAAATGATCCATGTTGGATTGTATATACTACGTTATTTGTTTTCTCATGAGGAATTTTTGTTTTTTCAATGATTGTTATCATCCTCGAAAAATCACCTTTGACGGCTTCGATGAAGTTTTTTGTCTCATCGATGGATTTTTTAATATCAGGGAGTTTTATTTCAATTTTATCCAACGGGGTTCCAATAAATTTATCAATGATATTTCTACGAAATGATATAAACTGTCTTCCGTTTTCTTCAATTTTAGATTCAAGTGTTGTTAGTACAAACACAGAATTGTTTAACTCATCGTTGAGAGTTTTTAATCGATCTGTAATCGTCGAAACGAGTACACCCGGTTTGAGTTTACCCTGATCGGAAAATAACGCAACGGTGTTCTCGATTGCGTTTTGTTGTTTAACCAAAATATCATCCAGAGAAATATTACTGGTTTTCAATTTACCCTGATCGGAAAATAACGCAACGGTGTTCTCGATTGCGTTTCGTTGTTTAACTAAAATATCATCCAAGGACACATCACTGCTTTTCAATTTACCCTGTTTGTCTTGAAATACAACTATTTCATTAGGATCAACATTTGTTAGGTTCAACGTCTCAGCTATTTCATCTTTGATTAGTTTTTTTACATCCTTGACAGAATCAGGTGGTGCAGTGCCATCGGGTTTGGGTTTCAAAGATCTCCCCCAAATATCAATCATGTTATTGTAAAACTCTTTCTCTCTCTAAAATCGTTTCGATTTCCAGCGATTACTAGTGTATTCATTAACGACAACATGTGGTGGTTTTCTGCTTGGGTTACTCAAGGAGTTAGAAATAGCGTCAAGGACATTTAATACTTCGCTGCCACATATTGGTGGGTCAATCATCGTTTGTGTTGGTAGCGTAGAATACCAAGTCTTCATTGGAAGGGTTTTTATATAACGCAAAAACTCTTTTGGTGGGGCTAATCCATATGAATCGAAATAGACAATCCCACGTGGATCAATAGCGTATGCAACCCAGTGAGTTCCAGGTCCGGTGCTGTTATCTAAATTAATGATTCCGGTTTCAACGCTGTTTGGTTGATGAGGTAATTGATCTTTCATAAAGACACCTCTGAAGTTTTTAATCGCTAGTTTTTTAGCAGCATCCATTAAATCAAAATTGGACATAGGAATCTTCGATTCCCGAATTAATAAATCGTTCCTGGTAGTCTTAGACCCTTTCCGCTGTACCACGAATACGGGGTTCCTGGTAGTCTCAGACCCTTTCCGCTGTACCACGAATACGGGGTTCCTGGTAGTCTTAGACCCAATCCGTGAACGGATCGTCCCTTTTTTTTATATCCTTTCCCAGTTGCCTTCTTTAGTGCCATTCCTGCTGCAGTACCAACGGCTCCTAACGCCGCTGCTTTAGCCACCGCTGGGGCTGCTGCTGCAATCAATGCTGGTATCGCAGCTAACAACGGGAATATACCGCCTGTTTTAATCATATTTTTGATAGCAGCCGCAGAAAGAGTAATCTGGACACCTTTTTTTGCTACAAGTGCATCATTGAAATGTTTCACCTGACGAGTTGTCAGCGATAATTTATTTGCACCACCAGTCATTTGATTAGGTTTCAACGTGATTGTGGTTCCACATTTTTTAGCCGATTCTGATTGCAATTTTTTGATTTGACCAGGAGTTAACGCAACACTAATAACACTATATGACATGTTATACATAATAGATTGATTCTAAATCGTTTACAATTTCAATGAAAAATCGAGAAAATCAATCAAAGATTTTCTACTGGGGCATCTACCACTCTCATTCTTCCTCCAACACCTTCAAGTAGCATTGATTTATCACTGAGAATGACAGCAACCGCTCTATAATTAGCAATACCACCAGGACGGGTTACACGGGCTCTAAAGTGTATATCAACGACAGATTGTCTCATCAAATCGAGATGTTCCAGTGAGAAGTAATAGATCGGATAGAGACTTTTAAAATCCAATTGTGATATTTGCAAACCAGTATCCACATTTTGATCACGTGCCATAAACGACAATAGGTTATGATATACACGTGCAATATGGTTGTGAGTGTAATCAAGTTGTACATCTTCAGATGGTTCCTGCTGTCCGTTTATTCTCAGTGAGACCTCTCTAACACCTAACTGATCAAATATCATATGACTTCGTTGTTGATTACCAACTCGTGCATTATTCTGTAACGCCACAAATATATGACGTGGAGCTGAAACCCCTTGTTTTGATGCCAGATGCCAAGTAAATATATCATCAACATTATCTTGTTTAATATCCGTAGTCACTGATAACCAACTCAACAATGATTTTCCTCCTTGTTCCATAAATTACAACAATTTTTCTTCTGCTGTGATTGATGGAGTTAACACTGGCATCCACAATGCTAGTTTTGTTAAAATGACTTTACCATCAGCAACACCAGCATCATGCCATATTGCATCATTATCAGTACCCTTTCGTACAAGCGCTACTGTGTGTTTAGCTCCATAAATAACTTTTCGGACGTTTCTACAGAATCCGAATATATGATGCAGTGGAATCGCACATGAAAACTGTCGACGCTGTCCTTGCAACGTTGATACACGTGTTGCAAACCCTAGGTTATAGTTAGTGATATTATTTATGACATCAAAAGTACCAACTGGTCTTGTATATCCGGCTGGTGCCGGATCAACTGCGGTAGCTTGTGTTGCCTTTACTCTAGAATACTGGTTGTGTTCAGGGTAATCAGTAATATCCTTAGAAAACATCATAGATGGACCAGCTGATCTTGTATAATCATCAGAGTATCTCGCTAACCCTATGATTGTTGTGGCCACATCAACTTCACGGTCAATGGATTCAATTTCCTTTCCATCAATGAGATATCTAGCGCTTTCAAATAACGCCATGATCCCATTATTAACAAAACCAACTTTGATAGTTGGGTTATTGTCATATGGTGGATCATCATGAGCAGCATCATTTGTTACAAGTTCTCCTTCGATTTCAATAAATGCCTCACACGGTAGGAAGTATTTACTGGTATCATGAACTTGAAGTTCAATTCGCGATCGGAGATCGGGTTGTATTGCATGATAAGAATAAAATTGAAAATCGCGTACAGAATCATCTTTACGCACTGGGGCATCCATATCAAATGCTGGATCAGGTGACCTTTTGAACATTTTATTCTATTTATCAGAGTCTAAATCGCGATTTCCCATTTCATCGTCGTGTTTTTTTAAAACCACTTCCCGCTATCATGTTTGCTATCATGTTATTTTGGTCCCCTTGATTTATCAAGGGAGTCACCATCGACGCTAATTTTTCATCTACTGCGTTATTTATAATTCTACTAACACTCGCAGGCATTTCCGCTGTAGACGGTAACGGTACCGGTTTCTTTTTTCGTCTCACTAATGATGTTATTTTATTCTTCGCGGCTGAAAACGCTTTTCCAGCAAGATCTCCAACAGCACCAATACCCTTATCACGAATAACATCAATTGCTTTCATTCCTAGTTGTTTAGCCAACGGCATCACTTTTGGAGCCATTCTCGCAAATAATCCTAAAATGGTATTACCTAAACCATCTCCGTAGTATGCTCTATAAACCGGAAACCGTGAATTAACTACGTAGACGGGGGTTGGTTTATCATGATTGTAGTGTATGATCATTATTTAAAATCAGAAACAATTTTTCAATTGTTATTTATCTAATCAATTGACTTTTCAATTCAGTCACTATGATACCCACTTTCCACTAACTCGCCAATGAAATCTCGATATGTGCTGATATCCATGATACCACCCTGAAATAATCGTCTACAGATATCAGCTGCTTCATTAATTATTTCCGGTGAGTTATTTCCGGCTCGTTTTCCTCCGATGAGAACTTCTAATCGTGATATATCACTGAGAACACTACCAGGACATGAAACGCTAGCGTTTCCAACTAGACCACTCCCCAGAAATTTTTTCTCATCGTATGGCTGTCTTATTTGGAGTTGAAATTTTCTTTTGAAGTCTCTGTATTCCTTCATCCTTCTATCTAAACCCCCAGTATTTATTTCATACACTATATCAGCCCATTCATTATGTGACATTCTATAATCCGAATAATTGTCCGTGAAAAACTTCTCTTGTGAATCATAGCTGTTAGCAGCGAATTCACCTAAATTGTTTATATCCTCGTTGAGAATTTGTTGTTTAGCGCTCTCAGTAAATATAATTGATCTAGGTAGTCCACTAACTAGTTCTTCCTGAAATCCTTTAAATGTTCGTTTCGAAGCGGTTGATATATCCTGAGGAAGTGATTGCAAGGATTTTTTTGTTTGTTTAGTTCTTTTTGCTATTTTTTCTAACACAGGGAGAAAAGTCTCTTCTTGTTTTTTTCCTTGTTCAGAGATTGTTGACACTATCTCCTTCGTTGCTGTGGTTACTGGTTTAAACAATTCTTCAGATCCCGCAGCAAAATCAGTCTGAAGACTCTGTCGTTGTTGCAGTTTATTCCGTACAGAGTCGCGAATTGGTATAAATCTCTTAATTGCATCCAGTCGTTCACGAGCCAATCGGGTTGTTAATGCTTCATTGACCATTATTTGAAATCAGAAACAATTTTTCAATTGTAAAACAATTTTTTTAATCCCGACCTAACACCATCGGATGGTCATGGAAGTGTTATTTCATCCTATAACGGCTTCTATCATTGATGAGGGAACTATCAAAATTGTATATAAAAATAATTAATACTGATAGTTCCCTCACTTTTCCATTGATCATCCATCGATTTTTGACATCCCTTGAGGGTCGGCTAAAAAAAATGATTAATGGTCGGGCAATCAAATAATGATTAATGGTCGGGCAATCAAATAATGATAAATGGTCGGTCAATCAAATAACGATAAATGGTTGGTCAATCAAAATTGTTCATTTTCTTGAATTAACGCCCGTAGGTTTCTAACTTTAGAATTAACCTCCTTTTTCAATTCGTATTCGTACCCCAATTCTTTTCGTATTCGTTCTACGATGGTATACAACGGAGCGAACACACTTACGTCACTGGAAAATGCGAGAGAGTCCCGAATAGAATTCTGAATTCTTTTGATGAGTGCATACTTCTTTGGCAGCATGTATTTATTGTTGTTAACTCCGTATTCAATATCCTGAAAATCAGACATGATTTGATCAGGATTTAACCCATCTGATAGTTCAATATCCCAACTTTTCAATTTTGAAATCTCGGATAAAATGCTATTCATGTTTTCAGAATTCATTATTCTATAATAATGATATATTTCTAAATGAAAAATATGACGCATTAGACGTAACTAAATCGAATTTTTTGTCCCGTCCCTTTTGAAATCGCCGTTTTGGTTATCCCCTCTGCAACTTTTCGTACTGAGGGTGAACAAATATCGAAGTGCCTACTGGCTTCATTCATTGATTGAAATACTTTTTCTTCATTAGTTGCTGTATTAAAAGATTTTACTGGTCTCGCTTTTTTCGAGCATTTCCCAGTCTTCCCTCTTTTCAAATTCTCACTTTGTGTGATAGCCTGTAGATTTGATAAAGAATTGTTCTTTGGATTAGAATCGATATGATCAATAACAAAATCATCCTCGATCAATCCATAAAAACACTCGTACACGAAACGATGATTGAGATAAAATTTCTCTCCAGCGCGAAACTTCAAATACCCTTGATTATTCACAGCACCAACTGGTTTCTTTAGTCTACGGTTTCTGACAGTACCATCACTGGATGCTTCATAATTTGTAATCAAGGGATGTTGTCTGAATTCTTGGTTCATTCGTATACTAAATACTATTTGTCTAATTCATCGTTTGGTTTAATGATAAATCTTTCGATGTAGTCTTGAGGAGTTCTTATGATTTTATCCTTGCTACTGACTTTGTCAGCGTCAAGAATACTGACTTTGTCAGCGTCAAGAATACTGACCTTGTCAGCGTCAGGGTCATAATTTCTGATTGATTGTCCATTTTTTATTCTTTTATCATAATAACGCTTCAACTCCCTGTATCGCTTTCCACCACAATTCAAACACAACTGAGATTTTCCCCTGACCCCAACTCCACATAGAATACAGGGTAACGGACCAAGGCTTCCACGACGAAAGCTTTGCATATGATACCCACAAAACTCATTTCTGCATGATTTGTTACACGGGGTTATTGATCCAATCATAAGCCACTTACAGTGATTCATTATATAAAAATCTTTCATTTAAATGCTTGTTTTAATTATAGCATGAAGGAATTAAGGAGAACGCCTTCGAAAAATGCTGAATTCAATGTTGATAAGGAGTTTAAGAGATTGTTGAATATCAATCCTAAATTTAATATCGATAGACCCAAAAAACCCAAAAAACGTCCAATAGACGGAAACATGAAAGAGTTTAAGAGATTATTGAAAATCAATCCTAGATTTAATCTCGATAGACCCCAAAAACCCAAAAAACGTCCAATAGACGGAAATATGAAAGAGTTTAAGAGATTATTGAAAATCAATCCTAGATTTAATCTCGATAAACCCAAAAAACGTAACAAACGTCCAATAGACGGAAATATGAAAGAGTTTAAGAGATTATTGAAAATCAATCCTAGATTTAATCTCGATAAACCCAAAAAACGTAACAAGAGATTATTGAAAATCAATCCTAGATTTAATCTCGATAAACCCAAAAAACGTCCAATAGACGGAAACATGAAGGAGTTTAAGAGATTATTGAAAATCAATCCTAAATTTAATCTCGATAAACCAAAAAAAACGTCCAAGAGATTACCCTGGAAGGATGCTCAATTCAATCTCGATATAGTTTCTAATACACCCAAGAATACAATTCTTGATAAAGCCATGATTAGTAAAATCAGAGATTGTTTCAATGAATTTAAGCGTGATGGAGCATCCTATTGTTGGTCAACACTTCGAATTGATGGTGTTGTTGACGCTACCATGAATGATGAAAAAGCAGCAGTGATAATTTCACGTGTTGGGGAAAAACGGCATTTTTTCCGAATCAAATTCATTATCGAAGTCGATGGCAAATGGATTATTAGGGATAAATTTGAACCAATCCTCAAGAATAAAAAAGCTGTCATTGTGAGTAGAGATTCCAAACCAGGAATTCTAACCGGCATTGACAAACCATACTACGAAAGATCTTATCCCGTAACAGCAATGGTTTATGGGATATATCCGTTAAATGATAAACCCGATATCGCAAAACTAGCTCCTATGAAATATTCGTCAGGGCTTAATTGTGTAGCAACACGGGTAATGGAGCACTTCACAAATGCATCCCGAGGAAATAAACTAACTGATCTGCGACGTAGGAAAATAACCGAGTGGGAACTGACAGTGAAACAGAACGGTGCAAAGATTTCTGATATAGCTAAGTTAGAAACATCATTAAGATTTCCAATAACCGTTATGACGATAACTGGAGAGGTTTTATACGAACCGAAATATAACAAAAATGGAGCGCCAATACAGATTATTGATCATAACAAACACGCGTGGACACCTGCGGTAACAGTATTTCCACGAGAACGAACCGTGAAATATATCCCTAAGGAGTTCGTCGGGGATGTTTTCTATGAAGAGAGATTATTTGATGCTATTCATGCGTTGTGTAAGGATGATCCTGTGTCAGTGTGGTTACTTAGAAGTGATGAAGATCCCGAAATAGGATTTGATCAATTTGTAAAACCAAATGGTGAATTATATCGCGTTGAAGAATTAGATAACAGAATGAGAAAAATCGCTAGTGATTTTTCACCGGAGAGTTTCCATGAAAAACTACTCACGGATAGTTTTACTATTCCATCAGTGGTAGCTCACTTCGCAAGAGAAAAAAACTCATGGCGTCCAACACGAAGTGATTTTCTCGAGGATGTTAAATTGAGTTGCGTCGAATTTGGTCATGGAGGACTGTGGAATACGAAATACCATCGTGATGGTATGATTTCAATTGATATAGCCGCGTGTTACCCCGGAAGTTTTCTCGGGTATGGGGAATGCGCTGAGTACTTCAAACGATTTGGACACCCAACACATGAAATGACTCGTGTTGCGATTAATGGACCATTACCTGATTTTGATTTAACCGGATTCGCTCGTGTGATATCATTTGAATTAGCTACAGGGTTACATCCGTGTAGTTATGTTTGGCTCGGTAAACACCTATCTGAAAAGGCCTGGATGCCAATAGTGCTATTGAGATATATGATTGATTGTGGTATGCTAATATCGTTAATTGTTTCCGAGGCTATTATATGCTATCGAGCTCAGAAAGAAGTTTGGCTACCACAACCCGATCTAGATCGTATAATCAACGAACTACGAAAACAATTCCCTGATTTCAATGAAGAACAAATCATGAATCGGTCTAAGAAGTTATTTGAAATTAAAAAAGAACAAGCAAAGGATCTCGGACGAAGAATAATCGGTAAATTCACTCAAGGTGGACGGTACGACAACGCAAAATATTCTTCGCGATTGATCATAGATGTCGCTGAATACGATTTTATTGTAGCGGATTTAATGAAACAGGGAAAACTTGTATCCCGTAAGGATGCTTTTCTATCCAATGGTGAGAAAATGGGTACGGTTGTTACCTACTGTGATGGATATAATTCCCAGTACACACATTTGAGAAGTTCAATGCTAGCCTATGCTTCTATTAATCTATTTTCGATGATAAATAGATTTCCTAATACCGCGGTTAGAGTGGCCACTGATTCGATGTATATACACAATAAGTACAAATCAGCTGTAGCTAAATTCACAGATCCCGAAGAAAATTGGGGGCGTTGGCGATTTAAAAAGGAGATGCTACATGAGTATTGTGAATCCGCAGACGTTGCCATGGATGATAAATATCTTTGTTGTAACCGTATTGAAATTCAATCAGAATTTTCTAATGCACCACCGGTATCTGATCCAATCTGTAGATATAAAACAGTTTATTTAAACGGTTGTGGTGGGTCAGGAAAGACAACTCGTGCAATTGAATTATTTCGTCGTGGAAACGCTAGCGTTTCTAACATGATTGTGCTAACACCGACTCACAGACTCGCCAGAGAGATGATACAGCGAGGGGTAAATGCCTGTACTTATCATAGTTTCTTTCGATGGAAGGGTGACAAATGGACTCCTGAGCGTATGGGTGATAAATTCATTCCTGAAATCATAATCTGGGATGAAATATGCACAGTGTCATTAGATGTATTACAAACATTTCTTGAGTGGTTGTTAAACAAAAACACAAAAGTCGTCATGTGCGGTGATCACGGCCAACCACCACCATTTGTCGGTTCATCTCCACATGAATGGCTAAGGGGTTTTGTAGACTACTATGAAGAAATCACCACTGATTATAGATCACTTGATGAACGATTACGCGAGTTCAAAGCGCTAATTAGATTACAACCGGATAGAATCCAATGCGAAATAGCGCGTGAAGTGATTTCAGAAACTCCAATGAATGATTTCTGGGAAACATGGAGACCAAATGATTTGATAATTGCAAGTAGAAAAATAGTCAGGGACACACTTCAGATGAAGTTATTTGAATTGCATAAAGAAAAATTTGCAACGCTTCCAGTACCCCTTTGTTATAGGCCATCGGATACACGAAAACAGAATATTGAAGTTGATATTCCAGGACAGAGTGAAAAACAAATTCTCGTGTTAAATGATATTGTACTGGTTGATATCAGCGTCGTCGAAGATGCATTGCGTGCTAATAAATCCCCGTGGACGCTAGGATACGCAGCGACGATACATTCTTCACAGGGATTGACTATATCGGATACAATTGTTTGGATGGTGGATAATCACATCGAATGGTCGAATTTAGTCTATCTCGCAGTATCCAGAGTACGAAAAATAAATCAACTTCGAAGAGTTGTTTTCAATGATAATGACACCACAATAAGTGATATTGATGTTAGCATCATTAATAAAAAACTCTCCGGTTACAAACAACAGGACAAAAAAAAACAACGAGAATTTGATATTGATGCTGGATTAATAATTACGCTGAAGAAACAACAGAATAATCACTGCGCGAGTTGCAATTGTATAATGCGTTGGCAGTATTCGGATAAGGATCCTCGCCAATTCACCGTAGACAGAAAAAATAACAATCTCGGTCATGTCAGAAATAATGTGATGTTGACTTGACTTGAGTGCAATAGACGCAACGGTGCTAGTTAAGACCATGCGGTGGCAATTGAGTATCCTCGGGAATTACCTGTAGTTGTTGTCGAGTAAAACCCCGCTGAGGGGCAGTTGAATCCAGTTTATAGACTGGAAGTCTACCAGTTGATCGTGTTATACTAGATATCTTATGCGTAGTGACGCTCCAAATAGGATCAGTAGCCCTTTTTCTACCCCCTTCAAGCTCTCCTGGTTCGTATAAGTACCTCACAATGACATTACTACCAAGAATTGGTTCTTTGAAATCTTTTTGTGGTTGTACGGGTATTGACTTCTTTTTAATCGCGTTGATAGGTTTCATGTTGATTGTTCTAGTAATCTCGTTATTCAGTGCAGTAATCACAGATGGTAATCTTTTGACCCATTCACGGGATCGTTTTTCTTGGATGAATTCTTTTGCGTATTGATATCCAAATAACCGCTCAGCAATCGTCCTATTAAATCGTTCTACAATGGCCTGATCGCGATGTAGCGCAGTATGCCCTCGTCGTATGGTGACATTATGATGTTTCATTGTAGATAATACTGCACCCTGAAATTCCTTGCCAGGATCAACCTGCAATAGATTTGGCCAGTGCAGAGGACCTCGTAGATAAATCCTCTCAAATGCAGAAGCGACTTCAGTGGCTGATTTTGTTTTTAACGGTTCTGCTTCTTTGTATCGACTTGCAATATCAACTACGGTAAGCGCGTATTTGTAACCACGATCATGTGGCAGAAATAATATATCAGCCTGATGAACTTCATTAGGAGCGGTCACATCAAAATGCGAGAATTGAATTTGTTTAGGCGGTGGTAGATAAATTTGCCATAGTGCCTGTTTGGATAACCAATTAGCCGCAGTGGTTTTTTTCACTTTTGCAGCACTAGCGAGTTTATGGACTGCTGATTTACCCCTCCAGTATCCTCTTGGGGAGTAATAAATTGATTCCATATTATTAATTACCGGCACCTAACATCAATTTGCTTTTCATAGCCGATTTTATTAAAAATGAAGCCAATTTTTCTTTGAAGGATTTATCAGGAATAGCATTTAACGCATGAATTAATTTCACATCTGCTAGATGCCTGTGTTGCAGATTGCTGCTTTTATAAGCAACATCATGAAGGTGACAGGCCTTATCAATGGCGTTTATTGGTTCTTCACCGGGGTTGGGTTGATTTTGATTATTGAGTCTGATATCAAGTCTGGTTCCCGGTCCACAGTAGCTATATCCTGGGAGGTGCTTTTCTCCGGGGTACTTTGCCCATGGGGTTCCAGGGAGCTTTGCCAATTTGGCTGCGATATCACCTCCTCGTTTTTTTTAAAATCAGATTTCATAGACACAAATCTAAATTTCTTTGTACCACATTGCATGCATTTACCAGAAAGCGCTGATCGGTTATTTTTAGTTGTAACCGTCGTCACATCTTCTGTGCCAGTACGCGTTTTGCACTTCACACAATATAGATCCATAATTTATGTATAGAGATATGGATATAATTGATTTTTCAGCGACTAAAACAAGAGAACCAGTTAAGCATCATGCAGCGCTACCAAACTCTATCCGGATGATTATAATCGGGCCATCTGGATCCGGTAAAACGCAATTGTTACTCAATTTAATAATGAGATGGATGAAGTGGGATAAGTTGTATTTAATTGCCCCTAGCGTAGATGATCAACGATGTTATGAAGTGCTAAAAGATTTTAACGACAGCGCGGTAGAAAAATCCGGAGAGGGTATTATTGAATTTATAACCGATATCGATGAAGCACCGAGCATTGATGATATTGATGGAGATATTAACAATTTAGTCGTATACGACGATATAATGTTAGATAAACAAAAAAATCCTGCTAGGATCTTTTCCCGAGGCAGGCATAAAAACACTGATGTGATATATGTCACTCAACGCTACACTCAGGTTCCAAAAGTTATCAGAGATAACTGCAATATTCTTTCTGTATTCAACGGCGTTGATACTCATACTCTTAGAAATATATGGCAGACATGGTGTTCTGATATGGACTTCAATCAATTTCGAGATTTCTTTAGTCATGCTCAGTCAAAGCCACACGGATTCGCAACAATAAATTTGCATGATCCTCGGACACGATATCGTATCGGACTTGATCGAATATTCGGTTAAAATCATTTATTATTTTTTGTTAACCCATAGCAGCAGAGAGGGTGGATGACAACAAGTTGCGACCAAAATTGATTAAAAAATCGTAAAAGTCTCCGTTTTCATTTTTTTAGTTAAAATGAGATTTTGTAGGGAAGGCTCATTAAGATTTCAATCAAAATTTTGTCTAAAAACGTTGTAGGGTTCGCCCCTGAGACATTTTTTTGGGTTAAAATGAGATTATAGGACGGCTCGTTTTAAGGATTTCAATCAAATTTTTGATTGAAAAATCGTAAAATCTCCGTTTTCATTTTTTTAGTTAAAATGAGATTTCGTAGGGAAGGCTCGTTTTAAGATTTCAATCAAAATTTTGTCTGAAAACGTTGTAGGGTTCACCCTCTTTTTGGTTAAAATGAGATTATAGGACGGATCGTTTTAAGATTTCAATCAAATTTTGTCTAAAAACGTTGTAGGGTTCACCCTCTCTGCTGCTGCACTACACCAGTCACTTCATGCTGCCGCTACTGAGGGACACAGCCAACGTGTTAAACGTTTATAGTTTTATTGCTATTTCTTATGTTATGGTAGGGAACATTATTTAAATGTTATATTTTAGAATGAGATAAACTGACAGATTTTCTTAAATTTACTATAATTTCAACATATTTGTATATATTTATACAACTTTTAACAGGTGCACAAAAGGTGATACTATCCAAATGATTATATAAGTAATACAGTGCCCCAAAAATGGCCAAAACAAGGCAAAAACTGGACAAAAGAATATGGATTTATACAACAAAAGGATCGTGCTGTTTGTGCTTTCTGTTTTGAAAGTTTTGTTTGTCGCACGTCTAGTGTACAAAGACACTATGAAACCAAACATCAATCAAAGTTTAAAACCTCTGAAGAGAAAAGTGAAGCCATCAAAAGGGGTATTTCTGATTTCAAGAAAGAAACTGGTATTTTGAGTCAAGCATTTGGAATGACTAGATTAAATAACGCTATTGTATTTAGTGTCACTCTTGATCAAAGCATTGACTTAAATGACTTGTCACTCCTAGCTGTAGTCACACAATATTGTGAAAAAGATCGTATTTATGAAGAGTTGTGTTGCTTGTTAGCTCTTTATGATACAACCAAAGCAGAGGAAATTCTGACTACATTTGTAAGCTATTTAAAAAAATCTGAACATAAGAGTTTAATAAATTATTCTATGTAACAACTGACGGTGCTGCTGCAATGGTTGGCAAAAAGAACGGATTTGTCAAACTGCTTGAGAATCATGTTGGACGCTGACTATTAAACTTTTATTGCATTATACACCAGGAGAGTTTGTGTGCAAAGATCTCATCATTGGACTTGTACTCTGTGATGGAAAAGATAGTCAACTTTAGTTTCCCTGCTCTTCATTGATTCACGGGTAATTCAAGTCTCTTCTATAAGAAATTGAGAGTGAATATGCATATCTCCTGTTGTAGAGCAATGTTCATTGGCATAGTCAAGGTAAAGTCTTGAAAAGATTCATTTCTTATCTGGAAGCAATTAAGGTGTTTCTTGATTAAAAAGAACAACATTTTCCGAAATTGAATGATGATGACTGGCTGTTGAAGCTGATGTTTCTGACAGACATAACGACACATTAAAATGTGTTGAACTTGCATTTACAAGGACAGGGTCAATCAGTACTTGAACATTTTGGCTACTTAGGATTTGAAATTGGACATATTTTGCCATGAATGTCAATGCCAAAACATTAAAGTACTTCCCAAATGTGAAGGCTCATTCAGATCGATTTACAGTGAATATAGATGAGCTTCAGAAGTACAGATAAGCACTGAAAGTGAAATTTGCTAAACGAAGTCAAGACTTTCAAATTCATGGACACATATTTTCATACCTCATCAAGTCACACCATCGTCTTACTCTCCAAATTTATATATATATATATATATATATATATATATATATATATATATATATATATATATATATATATATATATATGGATCATGTCACTAAAATTGCATCGCCGTATATATGGATTATGGTACCTAGTACACTATTAAATTGATCTATAATACACATAATCAAAAACAGGTCACAAATTCTGGTTTAATTACTATGACTACACTTATATTTATATATTTTGTCATTATTTAGTTTGCATTCTGTGTGTATTTTCTTATTTCTCAAACATGAAGTAAAAGAAAATAATTACACATTTAAAAAAAAAGAACCCAGGAAAATCCCTGGAAAGAAACACCGACCCACAAGAAGCTACTGGCACGCTTTCTCAAATACCCACATTGGCCGAATATGAGACTTGAACCAACACAGACAGAAGCGAAATGACAGTGATACGTAACAGAGAGCACTTTAGACTATGCGGGCCCCCTGCAAGCATATTAAATTTCAGCAGGTGAGTTAAGGCAAGAGTGATAGTGGTGGTTAATATTGAATACAGTGTTAAAACCATGTACCCAGTGCAAGCGACAAAATAGTAAGCAAAGATTTATCACAGGTCACTTTTTGTAACTTTCCATATTAAATTGGTAAATAGAAAAGCTTTATTATTTTTCCCTTCAACAGGTCAAAATTACATGTTGCAGACAACATCATAATCATCATAAGAATATTGAGCTTGACCAGTACGATATGAGAACTCTGACTGACCATATCAACATGTTTAAAACAAGCATCCAAAATGAAAATACTACAACTGAACTTCACTGACTGCAGCATTTCACAGCTTCATGATCTGTTCAACAACAACACAATTATAAATTGATCTGAGCTAAAGTGGCAGAGCTGATGAAACTTCAGTATTTTTCCCCACATGGCTTCAAAGAATATTGGCAAATTAGAGGACTTTTCCCAGCATTTTAAGTACACTATAAACTGAACTTAACCACACAAAAAAACTTAAAACACAAAATTTAAGCAAATAAAAAAAAATAAGCACAGAATATAAATCACAGGGATCAACTTTTGTGAAAAGAGTAATTTCTTCTCATAAAGATGCATCACCTCAAATTTGTTCTTTGATCTTCGTATAACAGTACACATATACAGGATGCAAAAAACATCAAGTCATCAAGTAAATGTAAAACTTAATTGAAACCAGTAAAATGCTAAATGGATGGCACAGTGACCTTCCATTGTCGCAAGGGTGCATCTCAAATTGTTGCAAGGGTGCATATCAACAGTTAAAACAATAACTATAGCATGAACTATGATTCACCGTGTTCTTTTTTTCTGATGATATACATATACTTAACCTAGAATGAACAACTAATGTACAAGTATATACTAAGTTATACACAGGGGATATGTGAAGTGAAATCCACTTCCAACTAGGAAGAAAGAATGAACGAGACTCAGTGAAGCTCTATACACACACACATATATATGTACAAAAATTGGACTCAAATCTTTACAGAGATTAGATAAAATAGTTTTAAAAATATACTGGCAGACATACTGTATAAAATATGAAAGACATCCATGCATGTAACGGTTACATTAATATAAAGTAGATGAAAAGCTACTTACGAATTAAATAAACTATGTCCTACTGTTATATTATGTTCTTTTTTAAATGTCAAACCTCCACCCTGTCATGATGAAAGTAGATTTTATTAAAAATTTTGTTTTGTTCTCATTTGATACCCAACAATTAGCTTTACATGTATTTGTGTTGTGGGCTTAGCGCAATTTTTCATCAACTGAAGGGCCATACATTGTGCCAGTGTATTTTGGTAACCAGAAAAAAATCAAGAAAAGAATCACTGTCATACTGGAAGCTAGTCAAATAGACACATACCCTAATTGGTTGAGTCAAGACTCAAGTCCACATGGACTGAGGTGAGATTATTTAACCTTAACACATTAATCCCTGGAGATTTTATTTATGTTGTTGCATGAAATGCAAGTAGGAAACATATTTTGGGGACTATTTCTAAATAAATCCTAATACATCGACTTCCAAGCAATTTTCCATTAGCCCAGTTGTGCTAAAACAATGTTTACCATTGGCTACCGGGTAGTTTGCTCGTGCATAAGCAGAAGGTTAAAAGTTGGAGTCCTTGTTTTTTGTTGGAGTTTTGTTTTGTGCTATCATTGTAGAGCTAAATCTGTCCACCTTTCTATAATACCGCCCACTTTAGTGTATCATGCATGACCTCGATGCTTCAGAGCTTGGCAGTAGGCTACCTCTTGCCCCGTAAACGAGACGCATGGGGTTAATGTGTTAAATGGTGAATGCCTTTGATCACTCTTACAAAAAGGAGCCCTACCAACATTTAGAAAATAAAAACAAACATCACTATTCTTATTATTAAATGTAATTCCTTATTTTCTAAACAATACTTCAACAAAAACAAAAACATGTAAATGTTTAAAAATATATAAATCATTTTTATTAAAATCATCATCATTATTACTGGTTTTAGTTAAATAAATTGTTATCCCAAAATCTGATTCTATGATAATTTGTTAAAGATATTATTTTAACCTTTATTTTTATTCTTTCTTGACCTTAAAAAATTGTATTGTGTTACCTGATTATTTAAATTCTTTGGGTTTTTTGCTACATAGATACCCTGTGCATATCTCAATTTTTAGTTTCTTCTGTAATAATAATAATAATAATAATAATAATAATAATAAATGACTACCTATTTTCTAAATTCTAGCCATACCTAGAACTCGATATGACCTTCATCTGAATCATTTTAAAGCACAATACAATGAATAATTACTGAAAATTTGGCATGTTTAATTATTCTACATTGCTACTTGTTTTAATTTTTTTTTTTAAAACTTTCTTTTAAGCAGAATATATGGAAAAAGTACAATATCTGACTTGGATAAAACTGATAATATATGCTGCTGTTAGAATACATGTACTCTGATATTAACATTTAGATATTATCAGATATTAACATTTTGATATTATCAGATATTAACATTTTAACCTGAGTCTATTCGAGATCTGGCAATTTTGGAAGGAAACTCACTCCTCAATGTAAAAACTAAATAACTAAAGGACAACTAGATTTTATGAATTTTGAGGGGAGTCAATGAAGAGACTACTTTGACTTTCAACATTTAGACCCAAAATAAATTTCCTTAACCGAAATCACAAAGTAACCCCATAGTATGTGATGTGCAACTTATGTGAAACAAATTGTGTTAAGTCACTGTGATCTTGTTCTTTTAGACCAAGAAAGCCCTAGGGTTTTTCCTTACCCCAAGTGAAAGCCATCCATAAATGTAGTTACAAATAGACAAGTTGAGATATTGTGCAATCACACTGACCTTGTCCATTGACCTTGACTAATAATAAATCAATAGGACCTTTCTCATCACAAGTACAAACCATCCATACAATTTTGACATCTGTAGATGTAGATAAATCACTTGTTTAAATTCGCAACCGGCAGAACAAAACATAATTATTTATGTTTTACTTTCCAGAGGATGAATTAAAATTTGTAAATTCAATATAAATGCAATAAACCAGATATTAAATGAAAATGTTTAAAAATATCAGGAATCCAAAATCCAAAATCAATTATGTGTACATTTTAGACTCTACCTATTTCTGAAAGCATAATCATTGATGTCCTAGTCAAGCATGATGAAAATCCATAATGGAATTTAGAAAATAAAAGCAAATCAAAACCACGAAACCAAAGTTTCAAAAAAATATTGGCATTGGATACAAAAGTGACATTAAAATGTGAATGCAGTGTATCATTTCCACGAATATGTACATGGCAAAAACAGAACATTTATACCAACTTTTAAAAGAATTTTGGCAAATCTTGGGATGGCCAGCCAGTAAAATGGCCTTAAAACATGTACCAATGTTTCAAGACCTTTATTTTAAAAGCCACTGGACAGAATTGGACCAAAATGATGCTCATAAATGACTACTATTGCAACAATGAAAAAAAAAAACGTAAAAGGTGATATTCAGACAGTTTACCCTCCTGTACTCCATTCCATTTCTGTATAAACACAAGTACATACTGCTGTATTCAACACATTAAATCAGAGCCTCATATAGGACAATTGCTCATTATAATAATTTTTAAAAAAAAACTACTATACTATACAATTGCTGTTAATATATATGCAATTCATATGTTCCATGACAATGTTGTATTATGCATTAATTTGCCAGTGAACATCTGATGAATATTAAAGTGTATACATACAAGATTTCAAAGATGTGCAATAGAAAATGATAAGAACGGGATTTGGATCGTATGTATTTATTTTATTCTAAATAAAACTAACAGACTATTTGATTATACCGCATTAATAAACATAATATTTTTTCTATTATGTATGTTGCATACCACCTAAAAAGTATAATGCCACAACGAAACAATATACAGGTAGACATTCCGTGACAGTATTGTGTAGACTTAGCCCCGGGATCGGTCGCGGCCTATTTTTTTTATTATTTCTTTCTTAATGATGGGTGGGTGTTGGAATGTTAACACTTTGACCCTGTTCTGTAATCTAACGTAAATAAACCAATTAGTCATTTAGTTTGTACAATCTCACGATAATCCATGGTACAGTGATATTACACACAAACAGGTACAAATGAGGTGAAAGGTACCCTGAAACAAGCGATATGACCCCTTTATTAGATGACTCAGAGGTAAAGAACACCTTACGGCTTGACATAGTTCACACAGGTGTGCAACCTATTTGAGACAAAGTTAAAAATTTCTGACTCACCAAAATCTGTCTGACTTGCTGTTAAAATTCAACAAGCCGTGAAGTTGCCTCTAATCCATTTGGGAGGCTTAATTCACTCAGCTTTTGTTGCAAAAGCTTTATACATTTCTCGCATTTATTTCTCAGGAAGTGCACTCTTATTCAAGATGGCGCAGGAACAACAAAGTCACGTGACGCTCCGCGCATTGTCAATCGCAGTTCCGCCAGGTGGTTGATTAGGGCACCTGTCTATGGTATGTTACCTGATATGCAATGCCACAGTAATTCGATGTGTAGTGTTTTCGACGATCATTTTGTCAATTAAATTTCATTATTGTCATGTTAAAAAATGAACATAATTGTTAGTGCTTTTTATGCAAGCGTTTTCTGAAACTCAATATAAATCATGACAGGTAGGAAATGTCCAAATATGTGACATTCGTAATTGACGATAATCACAAACTAAATGTATTATAGAAAGATTAATTATATATATATATATATATATATATATATATATATATATATATATATATATATATATATATATATATATATATATATATATATATATATATATATATATATATATATATATATATATACATATACCTGGTATTTTGTTGATATCAACGCAAAGCAGAGACCGTTATTTAACATTCATTCCAAAAGGAAATAACCAAAAGAAAAAGGAAATGAAAGAAACGATGGTCAATATCTTCACGTATGTAACATTTGGAGCTTCATGTATTTTTTTCAAATTGTGTGAAATCTGTGCTGCCTATAACTGATAAATGGTTGGATTTTATTATTGAATGTACACGGGAAAATATCTGAGAGATGTATGAAGTGACGAAATACTTTCAGACCTTAAAATAAAATATTACCGCGCTTTTATTTCTGGGAGACTTTTAAAGGGCAATTTATTCTTTACCTTGACCTTACATTTATAATATTTCAGCTTTTTTAAATTGATGTGTTTCACGTAGAATTATTTTTTTTTATACCAATAACAAAATAGCGTGTGCTGGTACATATACATGATTCGTAATGGATCAAACTAAGCCGCTGATTGCACGAATGCAATCCCCTTTCTCCTACATCTTCATTCTTTGTATTGAAGTGCTAGCTCAACATGTTTTGAAATATGGTATACAAGGTATTAGTACGCATAATACCGAATGCATATTGTCATAGAATAATGGAA
This sequence comes from Unio pictorum, assembly GCA_030141615.1. Taxonomy (NCBI): domain Eukaryota; kingdom Metazoa; phylum Mollusca; class Bivalvia; order Unionida; family Unionidae; genus Unio; species Unio pictorum. The sequence goes on from JARLTB010000181.1 coordinate 2,650,384, forward strand.
ACTTTTTTAACTTAACCGCTGCGCAACATATTCTGGTCTGTTAATTGATATTGATAAAATTAGAGTGATTTCATTTAAAATGAATGTCATCATCTCGTGCTTTGTAGTGAAATAAATCTGTACTGGAACACTGTACAGTTAGGAGTGAAACTAACCACCCAACTGCAAGAAAGTGTCGTAGTAAACTACAATTATAAAGGAAAAAGAAGAAGAAAATGGAAACATCGATTCGGATTGATGGATAATAATAAAAAATTAAAAAATATTTATAAGTTCCGATATCTAAGTAGTATGCGTACAGGTTGTTTGAGTTGAGTTACCACAATGTTTACAGGTTGTTTAAATTTTAGACTACAAAGAATGTTATCTACTTATGTTTTACAAGGCTGGATGTTTATAAAACAATAAATGTTCTCTCTGCAAACTGGTCCCTGAAAATATTATATCTATATTTTGGTATGTTTTCATGCACGTACTTTAATTGTAACCTATACAGAAATAATATTTGGGAAATTACATGGGAGGAAAATGGACTTGATATTAAACTACATTTTGCTGTTTGAAAAACAATGTATATTAAAAGGTAAACAGAATAAACAGCTTTCAAACACTATAAATTTGTACACTTAAAAATTTCTACCTAAATCGATAATTAGATATATAAAAAAAAAATATTCCCTGAGCATAGGTGTCCATGGGTCGGGTAGCCACCTTACAAACATCTGGATTGTGAGCTATTATGGAGAGGGGGTGTAGGTACAACAAGATAAGTGGATAGAATGAAGAAAGTAAAAAACTATAAGATTTTTAGAAAGAAGTGTGGAGCAGAAGAGAATATGAAATATGGAATACTTTTAGAGTATAAGAATACAATACGTTTACACATAAATCTTATAAAACTAATTTCAGATGATATGTATAACTAGATGACCAGGAGATAATTCAAGATTCAAGATACAGCATCAACTGATTTTTATAAATATATCTAAAACATTTTAAACAATAGACAGAAAATTACTATACAAATAAATTCATAGATATGTGCTATTTAGTTTCAAAGCATTTAATTGTTTCTATTGATAATTCCATCTCACAGATGCAGTATCGTTTTTAAAAGTGTAAATAAAGGTAGGCGCACATTCGATATGTATCTTTTAGATATCAGCAATATAAAATTAATTACATTGCCTACTTCTAACATACCGACAATTATTCCTGTAAAATGAAAAGGTACGCAGGAACTTGGTGATGTTTCTAATCCACCAGCTTAAGTCGCTCCAAAATCTCTTTACAGTTGTTCAGTTAAAAGAAGGTGATTTAATGTTTCAGTTGAATCCAAACAACACACACACACACACACACACACACACACACACACACACACCAAAACAACTCGATCTATTATTATTTCCAAATCCATTTGTTTCTAGAAAAGTGTTTGTTGCAAGAACTCTATGTAGTGATTTATACTGAAACCAACGTATGTTAAAATATTTTGGAATGATGCATGTTAAGCCAAAATGCAGTCCAATTGTTGATAGATTAAGTTACGTTTTGCATTTAATTAGTGCGTAAGTTTCTAAATTTTCATTGTTATTTTTTTAAATAATAAAATAATCAAGATGCTATATCTATTTCTGCATCATTTCTAAGTTCAAGACACGTTAGGTCTTTATTGCAATCCATGGTTTATTCCAAAATTTCTAGTTGAGGATTGATATCAGAGTCTCTGAGTATTAAGTTGCGATCTATTTTTTCCACTTCTCTTGTGTTATATATATATATATATATATATATATATATATATATATATATATATATATATATATATATATATATATATATATATATATATATACCTTCTTAATCGGATTATATCTCTTAGGTTTCTTTGTTTTGTTTGGTACTGATAGTGTGGTAACTTTTTATTATACTTTTCACATATTTGTTGTTTTTCGGTTTTCTAACTACTTTGTCGTTTTCTTGATTCAACTCTAGATCCAATCATATGACCCTTGCATTTTTCCTGGCACAATTCTTGTTTTTCACCTATAAAATTAGTATTAATTATTGTATTATCATCTGATAAATTGTTTATCTCTTTAATTATATCCTTCTCTCTAAATGTATGAGTATTTATAGGACAAATACCCTCATAACGTACTTTTAAATGTAACCTGTAAAGAACAAATATATGGGGAAATTGCTGCAATTTAAACTTGGTATACGATCATATTGTATAATTAAAAATCTCTAAGTCGAGTATCAAATATGTTGTATTCTCTATTATTTACTCATTCGTTCGAGATATATTGGTTAGGTGTCTTATTTATCACCCATTTATTTGTTATACACGCTCTCTCTCTCTCTCTCTCTCTCTCTCTCTCTCTCTCTCTCTCTCTCTCTCTCTCTGTTCCCGTGGTTTTGTAGATTGTCCGCCTCAAATGCGGGTGTGCGGGGGGAGGGGCGGGCCCAGACCGAGACATATTAATGTCTTCAAGAAATGGTACTAACAGTGGTGTCGCTAGACGCTCAGCGATAGAAGATTGGCGTTATGACTGGTCGGTTTGGTGTCAGGATAATATGTCTGTGTGGGACATCGTGCTACATGTTTACGGCATGATACCACAATGCTAGACATGAGTATAAACTGCCAAACTGCAGATATCGTAGCGATATGGCCGAACAAGTGTTAAAGCTACGTTAAAAGATACGAATAACACACACACACACACACACACACACACACACCACTATAAAAGGACTGCGCGAAGGCTGATTGTTGCATATTTATGTTTGTCTTATTCTTATTCGATATATTTTGTAAGGCTAAGATGGAATGTTTTCCGTCCAATGGTCATTCCATAACGTGATTTAAAAAAAAAAAAAGTTATCTAGAAATATAAGTAAGCAATGCTAAAAAGCGATAACAAATTATTAACGCATTTTAATCTGAGATAACTTTTTCACATAACAAAACAAGATAAAGAAGCGCAAGAGGAGGAGTAGGAGGAGAGAAGACGATGGTGATGATAATCAAAATGGCTAAAGTACAGATTGTATTTCTCCAACTTTCTTTCACTCACACGATCTAATTCTTTACACGATATAAGAAAACTGTAAGATATTGGAGAAATGTAATCTGAATAAATCCGAAGTACATGTAATGTTTTCTTGATAACAGTACTTTACAATTATGCTATTTATAGATAAGGGCACCATTTTACGAGATAGTGAATTGCCCCGGTGTCCGGAAGTAAAATGTTCAGGAATATTGTAGCCTAATTGTAGCACATAACAAAGCTGACCTTAGGTTTTCAGCAATATATTTACTATCCAACCCGAGTCAACAATAACGTTTTTTTTTTTTATTCATGGCGAATAATTCTAGTATAATTAGTATTTACCAGATTATAAGGACATATTTTTCGTAATATTTAATCTTAGTGGGCGTATTATCTGTATATATTTTTGTAGCCCTCACCAGTTATTCGTGCAATAGAATATTAACTCTGAAGGATAGTGTCCCAGTCCTAGTAAATGCAAAAAATCTAGGGGTCAACAATTGCAGACCATATGTATTTATGATATTTATGGTAACTCGTTTATTAAAATTAACTAGTTTTTCTGGAAAATAATTGAAATCGTTTGCAAGAAATCCTGTTTGAATTTTATGCGTTGAAGATTCCGTAACACAATGGGACAAAGAGGTTCACAGGCTAGTATGTTGGCCTTGCAATCGAAAGGTACGGGTTCAAATATTACCATCGTGTTAGCTCAGGTTTGCTACTTTGGTGCACTCTTAGACAAATCACTCTAATATAAATGCTTACCTGTGTTGATATGCAATAAACACCAAATCCATTATATATTCATATATATATATATATGTGTTTGTAGCAAATTAACGGACATTCCAATATATACATTATATGTACTATTTCTATCGATCGCCAGAATCAACCATATTTTTTACTTCTTCAAACTTTGTTTTATTTCTTTAGGCTATATGTAGAGGTTAGAGTCGTCTTGAGCCTACAAATGACACTCACGACATAAGTCTAAATGGAATGAATGCATGCTACATCGCGAAGTGAAAATACCAAGTTACATTTAAACTATTTTAACATCAGGATTTGTGAGAATCAATGTTACCTAGAGAGTATTTACAAACTTTTTGAGCTGGATGTAGCATAAGTATTAATTAAAACACTAACAGGGTCATACTTAATCGTTACAAATATGGCTTATCTCTACTGTGTGAATCAAAACCTGCCTGAGCGTGACAGTCCGTTGTTTTCCCCTGTTTCCAAGTATCACAAGACAATAGTTACTATCAACTGAAAGGTTCTTACACGCATTAATATTGCAGCAATGTTTCTCTGATCACACAATGACCATCACGAAACTCGAATTGTACAAGTCAATGGTTATTCTTATTCTTATTTCACATTTCAGTACGCCTTTCCAAACCGAATATTAGTACTTCGTCTCATTATTTCCATGCAATACAAAACAAGACTAAAACACCCATATAAAGAATTAATCCTATATCAAATTACTAAACACGTATACAACTGTACCTAAAAATATCATAATGATTCCCAATGTTGAGAAATTGGGTAGGTCCCAGTTGATATAACTAAACCATTCGATCTAAGTTGAGAAATTGGGTAGGTCCCAGTTGATATAACTAAACAATTCGATCTTAATTGAGAAATTGGGTAGGTTCAAGTTCGAGTCAAGTTTATCGAAGTCTTATTCGAATTTCAAACACCGGAGTATTAAATCTTGTGATTCTAAAAGGAACTATATATAAACACAAAACAGACTTCAGCATACGTCATGGTCTTCCATCTTGTATTTTCCAAAAGGACTCGAGCTTGAATCTATTAGAACATATTATTACTAGGACGTTTGTAATTTAATTCATGAATTGTTCTAGGATTTGATTCTTAAAACCGTAAGTTCTTTTTCCATTTTTACAATCTTTTTTTCAGGGAAATAAATTATTTGTTAAATTTTACCCAGCTTGTTGTCACTCTTTCTTTCTTACCATTTATTAGATACTAAATTCGTAACATTTCAAACTCTTTTTTGTATTTATTGATTTCATTTTAATACTTCTACTGTTTTAACATCCGTTGCAAGCCTCTTTGTGACTCACGCGCATAGAAACAACATGGTATTTAAAATTCATTAACTTAAAATTTCCGAATTTTCATGATCAAACCACTATTTTTATGGTAGACACATCCTTCGTGCAAGCTTCGAGTAGAAGAAACAGTATGAGCTGCGGCATCATTGGATCTACATGTGTTTGAAACGAGTTTTCGATTCCACACCAAAGAATCAGGTGCTAATTTCAGAAACGAGCGTCTGTAAAATGAATGAAAATCCATCAATAAAACATTGTCTCGTCTTTATTTCTGTTACAAGTAGGTTAAACTCTCAAAAGTCTTCTAACTAAAATTTTACTTTAATTATCAACCTATCATGACCATCCAAAGCGATAATATACTTTATTTTATTTTCACCAATTTTGACTGGTTCCCAATTTTCGATATAATTGATACATTGAGTCCAAAAAAGCTGCAACTCAATTTTTGCTTTAAATTTTCCGTGCTTTTTTCTTCTTCTACATGAACTCTATCAATGTTACCAATTATTATAAAAATATCGTTTACCCCTTTCACTTTTAATTAAATTCCTCTATGTATTTGCAAACGTTGGCTCCAAATGACTGGAATCTCTATTGATCATTTTGTCAATTTCTTCAATACTGCAATTTGCGATTTTTTTTATTTAAATCTGTACTAAATCAACGGATTTCTTTGTATCAGTTTTCAGTTGTTAAAAAAAAATATTGCTGAAAACAGATTGAAAAGTAAATTTTATCGTTTTGAAATAGATAGATAAATTGTAACACTATTTCGTATGTCTAATCATTCTTTAGAATCGTAAAGTGTTATAGTCTTCCAGTGATTTTCTTTTTTCCTCTACGTCACGAGCATCTATTTCACTTTATATTCTTTTTTAAATTGATTACAAATATCGCAAAATGTTGTATTTATCATCTTTTCTTTTTTTCTTTCTGTTGTTGGGGGTTGTAGCAAAATATAATGTATAGATTTTCTTCTTGAACAATTATTCTGGCTCTCAAATTTATTATTGGTGTTGGTGTTGTCGATCGGATTTTGTAATTTTGAGATATCGCTAGCTGTTTCATAACCACTTTCATAAAAGATCTTGAACTTATTCTCTGCATCTTGTCTCCATGTTTTGGAATGTTTTTAATTTGTATCCCATAAAGTCTAAAGAATTCAAGGCTCAATTTATGTTTGCACACGGTTATTGTTGAGGTTGAATCAATGCTATTTGTATCGCCTATTGACGCAGTTGAACTTTGTCTAGGCCTCATTACTACTGTTTATGTTTTTATCTCAGCTTGTAAAGTGAAACTTACGTCATTTAAACTATCGTAGCATCCGTCATCAACGTGTTTATCTAGCCATAAAATCCGTGCATTTCACCTACTGTATGCTATACATGAAAAACGTGTTTTACAGGCATACCCTAAACAGTTGTTATTTTTCCATCTTCTTCTCTGATGATGATATTAAATATGTTTACAGTGCCTCTTTGCAATAACGTTTAACATGATACAACAACGTCCATGTGAAATTTGTTTTAACTGGCCAATATTATTGCATAGATGAATAATTAAGCTGAATACAGTGCCCTAAGATCATGTTTTGCGCTACTGAATTGCTCAAAAAATGTATTACTTCAAAAGACAGTATTAGATTCACCAGAAGTATGTATAATTCTTAGGCCATATTAATAATTAAAATGTATTGTTGTATTTGATGGTGCAGATTTGTACTTTCGAGTTGTGTTTGACACATTCAACATCTACACTTTCGTTACTGACACCAGTGACAGCTATTCCCTCTTTGACTGTTTCATGTACATATCACAGTGTACAAGTCATCAGCCATTAGAACGTGCCAGGATTAATGTTTGTCATTGGTGTAAGTCTGAAGTGATCAGAATTATTGTCACAGCCAACAACACAATATATCTTTTACAACAAGAACAATATATTACTATTTAAGATTTTTATTGGATTGGCGAGATTCACGTCTTTAACATAACATCCGTAGATTATGATATAGCCTTAAATTTTAATTTGGGAAATGTTTAATCAAACAAGAGATTGCAGATTTGTTGTAACTGTGCTGAACAATGATAACGGTGCTTTCCACCCATGTGTCGCTCATACGGCTTTCCGTTCTTAGTGAGCTCCAGCATTTATATCTCCTTCCGTGTTTCCTTGTTCCAAAACTCCTTTTCCAATTCCTCTTTTACTTGATTTATGTATTTATAGCAAATTAAACTAATGCATGGTCAATAAAGTTAATAGCATTTGTTAAGATAGATACAAGTTTTGCCTCTTTATTAAAGTAAATCGAGGATAGGGTTGGCAGTCTTGTCACGTTCAACCTCGTACCGGGTTTGCTGTTATTTGATAATGATTTTCTGGGTGTCTTATGTTACATATTGAACGTAAACAAGATACAATAACTTTACGCACACATATCAAAACATATATTTTGTTTGTGCTTTGGGGACTTGTGTCTTTTCTTCCACAACATGTACTTGTAACATCTAATGATGTCTTACAATTATTTTTCTCATTTCTTCAAACGTTCAGCTTTGGATTTTTAAACGTTTATCTGATGTTATCGATATTGTATACCGGTTTCCGCTCTAAATGAATACCCTGACTACTGTAAAATAGCCTTTGCGAGTTATTTACTGAGTTTATATTCCTTTTCCTTTTTATCTTCGTACTTTTCATTTCATTAATAACAAAATATCGAAAGTTTAGTAAACATAATTTCAAGATGGCTCGTTGAACGCCATTGCAAAATGCATACGTACAAAACATTGAAAATTATTTTGAAATCTAAAGTCGATGTATGTAAATGTGTGTCCAAAATATCTATTAAAACAATAACAAAACCACACAAAAAAAGTAAAAGAGAACCCCACATAACTGGCTTTCAAAGAAACATCAGTTTTCTACAACCCTTGTCATGATGAATACAATCAATGATGGAGATGAGAAAACTAAGAGTATTGCAATGAATTCAGTAGGGCATGTACCAGCGAATGGTAAACCAGTGATGTAACGTTTTCAAGACAATTCACGTTGGAAAAGTATGAACTTTCAGATAAGTTCCAAACATACAAATAAAAAGAAAAAAAAAATAAAACTACAATATAAACACCTTTAAATAAGATAAGACGTTAACATTTAAAGTTTTATCTATATACTTATACAGTGGATGATTAAAGTTTACAAAGCCAGAATATTTAATAAAGGTATTTTAGTCTTTAATTAGGTATAAACTACTATCTGTTAGTTCTTTTGTTTAATCCACATCAATTAAGTAATTTTTAACTGGTCAAACAGTGGATATATGATTGCCTGTGGAAAAAACCCAGATCCAAAATGATAAATACCCACACACAAAAAAACAGCTTAAAAGAACTTAATAAAAAAAGTTCACTGGCACAGAATGGCAAACATTTTCATTGAAAAGACGTGTATTTTGAACATCAATGTCTATTTTTCATTATCTACTTATTGCATGGGAGACAGGCGCGCCTGAAATTAGAATTACCATAAAAATACATACGAGAGGTACAAATGTATGAAAAATATAGCAGCCTATATACATTTAAAAAAAAATCCAAGCTGCTCCATGATTCGTAGTCTTTGTCCTCTATTGTTGTGCATTGGAAGTTTGTACAAAGATCACAAATACAAGTCCCCAAGGGTATTGAGATGCAAATAATGGACGCATACATTTTACCAACATGCGAGAGACGAAATTTAAGCGTTTATACTGTATCCTTTGCCAGTTATCTAAACATACTGATTTGCATCTTTTAACATTTGCTTTCTTCCTGGCTTTACTTTAGCGGAGTTATACCTACTGAAATCTTAGAGATCATTTCAATCCACCACCTGGGTATCAGTCTTTGGAAGTCTATCATCAGAGTTTATATGTATTCAGATACAATTCTAGAGAAAATTATTTATTTAAAATTATGTATTGGAATTGCAAAGTGCTCACTGACTTTTTGGACTAAACCCATACTTTGGAATTATTAAAGACTCATTTAAAGACATTATGTATTATATAATTGTGATACGTCGATAAATTCAGGATTATTGGAATTCATTTTGAACATTCTCTACTTCTAAACTTGCAAAAGGTCATTTATGATTATATATCTGGGATTTAATTTACAATACTGTTTCTCTTAAACTTCACTTTGTAATAACGAGAAGTAAATTATTTGTTGAGTTTGCTAACCTATTTAGTTATTTCTATTACATAGTTTAAGACCATAGAGTAGTATTACTACTACAATCCATCTTCGTTACCAATAAAACCAACGTTACAGCAGACAAAAGATGTAAATAATGGATGCAGGCATATAAATATCTTTAATATAATGAATAAAATAGCTAACTGAACGTTATTACAGTTGAAAATTAGTTATCCCAAGTTGTCGGAGGACATTTACTAATGTGGTTATTGATTATTATATCTTAACTGCCTGATATCTCTGGTAGATGAATTACTTTGGCATGTGGTCGACGTGTAGACTATGCCAAAGCATTCACTCCACAGCCTCGCACATGGCTAGTAACTTATTTATCATATAATCGCTGTTATGACTGACACCAGTTACCACTTACCAGATATTTGAACATTACTTTCTGGATGAAATGTACAAATATAAGAACACATATATGCTTTTTGTTCATTACTCAATTTAATTCAAAATTGAATTCTTAATGAATAATGAGTCAAGTTGTTAGAATCCCTTCTCCAAAAGAAGCACATTTATAGCAACACACAGAGTGATACAGAAATAAGTGCAAAGGACAAACTAGGTCACAGTGACACGTTGTTGAAACGGTTAAGCTAACCTGTGTGATGTCGTCGATGATGATGTTGGTTCGGACGGCGGTAAAGGGTTTACTCGCGGCGAGGGACCAAAGCTTTGACGCCAACGAGTCCACAGTGAAAAAGGAGGTTCTTGAGGGATCCTTCGGCTGGGTGTGGCCGGTCATGCGTGGTAGCTCCTTGAGCAATCATTGAAAGCTGTGGAACCGGAAATACGTCGTGTTCGTCAACTCGATGGCAAGAGTTACACATGTTCCATTGTTAAATTAATATTCAGTGTCACTATACGGGTGGACATCTAATATCAATGTATATTATAGATCCTACATGTGGATGAAACATTATTCCTATTGTTGTGCAAATTCTATAATTTGATCACCCTAGGGGACAGAATCATACCTTATCCATAGTTGTGTAATTTACCCTATACTTTGAAAACTCTTGGTGGTAGATGAAACACGGTTCATTCTTTGTGTTTAAGTTCTAAATATTGATCATCCATGGCTATATCCATAAATCAGTCCTATATGGGTTATACTCTACACATTGATCCTTGTTTGGTTTCTCGTTTAAAGTACATTTTCTGATTAGTACCAATAAGGAACGCTATCATTTAGTTAAATCAGTTGTTTAACTAGATACGCACCATTATGTTCAATCCATTGTTGGGCTATATGCTTGCGGTTTGGTGTCACATGCATTCATTGTTCAAGTAGTTAATAAATAAACATTATTTTCACGGAATTGCTTTCATCGTCTATGCCAAAACCCAATCCCGCCCGGCTTCATCCTGTTTACACGCAAGCGTGAAAATGAGTAACATTTACCAAAATTTGGGATAGGCTGATGTAGCTTCTGAGATGTAAACACATACCAATTTCCACTGTCCTACGTGAAGACCTAACAGCGACTGTATACGGGTCATGTTCTGGTGACCTATTAGCCAACCAAAATGTAGCTTTCGGAAACTTGAGAGTGAATCAAATCGTTCGTCAAGAGCCGAAGCTCTACAACCAGACTGCTCAGTCTCCAAAATGCAAAGGTGTAAGAATTCATCGGATTGGCTGATAAATTGATTATGGCAACAAAAAACATAGGTTATCAGATTATTATCCTTATGGGACACAAAATACTAATTCAGTTCCCATAGTAACCTATCAAAAAACATGATATTAAAAATGTAAAAACTTTAAATTTCCGATTGTCCATGATCAAAACTATAGTTATCAGAATAGATGCATCCTGGATGTTAGCTTCTGTATAGAGAATACAATATGAGCCGGGGCATTTTCTGGACCTACATGTGTTTTCCATTCCTCACCATAAAGTCAGGTGCTAATTTCAGTAATGAGTCTTTAGAACTCAAGATTGTTAAAGGACTGACATTCCATCAGTAAAACAATGTCTATATTTTTTCACGTACAAATAGGATAAGCTCTCAAAAGATGCTTAAACCAATCCTGGCCAGCCAAACCAATATATATTCTAGTTTATCTTCACTCATTTCCAGACTTGTCGCTGTCAGATCTTCACGTAGGACAGCGGAGTTTTGATTTTTATCAAATATGTAACAGAAAGAAAAACCCACAATTTATTTTAAATTTAAAAAATAATGTATTTTGCTAAGTAACAAAAGTACCAATGTTTGGAAGTCGCTGAAAAATCCTTATAGTTCCTACTTGGATGTTCGATATGGAAACATAGAAAATAAGATCAATCATGTAATATAATAAATAGGCGTGAAATGCAAATGTTTACATGTATTATAAATACTTGAATACGCATGGTTTTGTTTTGATGATTCCAAATTTGGTTGAAATATGATTTATTGTGAATGTACCCCAACTGTCTTTGTTTCATTATGGCAAATACATAAGGAGCCGTATTAGTTCAACAATTAACTAACACACCGACAGCCTGTTCAAGGTTCGAATCATTTCCTCATTCAGTCTGAGACAACTGTCGTCATGCATCTTGAACTAGACACTTGTTTCCGTATGCGCCGGCACTAAATAGCTATTCACGTGCCTTAGTCCTGATAAGTAATTATGAATAGACTTATTAGTAAGCAATTAAATGGATTTATGGTTATATGGTTCTCTCTCTCTCTCTCTCTCTCTCTCTCTCTCTCTCTCTCTCTCTCTCTCTCTCTCTCATCTGAAGAATTCCCTTCATGTTTCAAAACTGCCATCGTAAAGCCTCTGCTGAAAAAAACACTTGACCATAACGATTTAAAGAAGTACCGCCCAGTTTCAAATCTCCCGTTCATCTAAAAGTCGTAGAAAAACTTGTTTTAACCCAACTTGTATCTCATTTGAATTCAAACAGTCTTTTCAGCAACGTACAGTCTGCATATCGCCCTTGCCACAGTACTGAAATTACTCTTCTGAAAGTATTTAATGACATTCTCTCTGCTTTGGATAGCGGAAAGATTACAGTCCTTACCTTCCTTGATTTGTCTGCAGCATTTGACACAATAGACCATGCTATATTTCTTCACCGTCTCCAGCATCTAGTTGGCATTCGCAATACAGCCTTACAGTGGTTCAAGTCCTACTTATCCAACAGAACACAAATTGTATCTGCAAATGGAATAGACTCCAGCCCAGTTGATCTATGTAGTGGTGTTCCACATTGGTCTATTCTTGGACCTGTTCTCTTCATTATATAAACTCAGTCGCTATCAAGTGTCATAGATCATCACCCTGTGTCTCACGAATTGTCCATAGAAATTAGACACAAAGACTTTCAAGAACAGGTCCAAGAATAAACCCTTTCAAGAGTGCTCTTAAAACTCACCTTTCTCGACTGCAAGAACAAACTTAAAGACCTAGTAATGTTTAGTACCTTAAATATATTCAGCATTTTTTATGTTTTCCAATTTCATGGTGTTTGTGTTTTGTTTGTTTTTCTGTAGTCATATCATTATAGATGTTGTAAAGTGCTCATATCTTCTAAAGATTAGGCGCTATACAAAGTCCTCATTATTATTATTATTATTATTATTATTTATTATTATTATTATTATTTATTATTATTATTTATTATTATTATTATTATTTATTATTATTATTATTATTATTATTATTATTATTATTATTATTATTATTATTATTATATGCATTTATCTTTCTTGGCCCAAACATGTCAAGTGAGTGATAATAACAAAATATATATTTGGATATAGTGATTTTATATAGTTATAAACGGAGAGGAAAGGATGGATGGAGAAATGGATTGGTCGATCACTGCATCATGCAATCGACAGGGAATATCCACAGAGGAAATCTCATTATTGCAAAACTTGAACCTTGGACTCAAAATTCATCGACATAGAATTGTCACCACATAATTGTATAGCAAAAATGGGATATATATATATATATATATATATATATATATATATATATATATATATATATATATATATATATATATATATATATATATATATATATATATATATACAATCTGTTTTAATTTATAAGTAGAAACAAACAAAGGAGACCCTCAACTGCTGGCGAATTACGTGACTGCATGAATGTGTCTTCAATGCTCGTAGTTGAGTTTATGTTATACAAGAGAAAATACGGTAAACAGTGATTCAGATATTGATGTTGAAGCAATGAAGGAAAAACGTTTGGGTCAGGTTTGATATACATTCAAAACTGTGTGAAAATCAATGTCTGCTGCAGTCAAAATATTAGTTTGCAGACAGATTATTAACTTACATTCACGACCTTTTTGTACAGCGTGGTGCTGAGTTGTGTTTATTAACGTGTTTATATATATATATATATATATATATATATATATATATATATATATATATATATATATATATATATATATATATATATATATATAAAACAACTTGCGAATAAATGCAAATTGCCAGTCTTTTTCTCAATATTATGACTACCCTAAGCTCTAATTGTTTATAGGACAAGGATTTATAAAGGATCACCTTAAAACAATATACATGTAAGCCAACGGCCCCCAAACTAAACGTCAATTCAATTACGTTTCACATTTATGTGTAGATCCTATATTAACGTAAAACTGTCTTAAAAGTAATCATTAATGAGCCAGTATAACACGTATGTTATCATATCTCTGCAACAAATTGATTGATTGAATTTATTTATTTATTTATTAAGCATCCTGTAACACCCACGCACATGCAATACTGACATTATTGCAGAGTATAGCTTTTAATGGGTCATTATTATAAATGGAGGAAAACATAGAAGTCAGGGAAAATACCTCACCTTTGTATTACATCCAACTATCGTTACACATGCCGAAAATGGGATTAGAACTCGTTAACACAGTTATTTCTACAAAGTAAACGCACTATCGTTTCACTTTTTGTTTGTTTGTTTGTTTGTTTGATTAGGATTTTTAACGTAGCTTTTAACAATTTTTCAGTCATATTGCTACGATGTCTGCAGTGAGGCAGTTTATAGTGATGTCTAGCACAGACATGTAGCATGATGTCTCACCCAGTCACATTATCCTGACACCAGGCCGACCAATCCTAACACTAACCTCTAAATGCTGAGCGTCAAGCGAGGCAGCTGTTAGTACCATTTTTGTAAGTCTTTGGTATGACTCGGCCGGGGATCGAACCGACGACCTCCCGCTTCCGGGGCGGACGCACCTTTTGATTATTCGAACTAAAACTTTATTTACTACCATGTGACCACTTTTGAATTGAGGTGACATAAAGCGATTCTACCTACCTATCTACCATCATGCACACACACACACACACACACATACATACATACATACATACATACATACGTACATAATGGTTACACATTGATTTAGACACGTAGCCACAAAAGGAAATGTATTAAAGAATATGATCCTGTTCAAGCCTCCAATTTTTGGCTAGATTATGATTATCTTTGATTTTTATTCCGTACATAAGACGTTACACCAAGCCGTCTCGGCACTCCATCCCTAACAACGGCATAGAGTACCGTCCCTTATATCTCTTTAAATTTATCTCAACAGAGTTTTTTCCCATAAGAAATATCAGCCAATATTGTTGGACATGAATTGTCGAAATAAACCAAGAAATGAACACAAACAAAGCAAGACAAGCTGGAACACTTTTAATGGAGAAAATGTTTTTTTTTTTTTAATCCTCTCTATTATTTGAGAACAGGTCGTGAGAGATCGGTTGGCTACGTACGGTTGATTCGGACTGAAAATACGACTCGGTTAAAAATATGAACGAATTGACAACACAAAATTCAAATATACCACGAGGGATCAACTTTTACAAGCAAATCAGCATGTGGTTTTTCGTTAGTAAAATGTAGATCAACAACATAAAAACAATATATTTTGTAATATTCAGTTTAAAATTTATGCCAGTTATGAAGAACAGGAAAGAATCTACGAACAGAAAAGTAAAGACTATTACTGAAAAACTACAATAACATAATACATAATTCATATACAATACACTGTTATATTAATAATGAATAATGGCGAAAAAACACAACCGTGTGCACATAAATCCTCAGAGAGAGAGAGAGAGAGAGAGAGAGAGAGAGAGAGAGAGAGAGAGAGAGAGAGAGAGAGAGAGAGAGAGGATACTCTAGTTTTGGAATGCATAATACACATATTTTCCTGGGAATTCTAGTGTCTTTAAATTTTCAGTTGTTGGGGTAATTGTAGTTGTTTGTACAAGCTTGATTTATGTTTATAATAAGAATCAATGTAAGATTTTCTCAGTGAGAAGTATAAATGACAGATTAAGAAAAAACAATATTCATCTTTGATCTCGCTATCTACACTATCTCGTTATCTACACTATCTCGTTATCTACACTATCTCGTTATCTACACTATCTCGTTATCTACACTATATTTACGTATCTTTTTCAAGTCGTTCGCTTCTAACATGTTCACTAGTCTTGATTTGTAATGGATGTGATGAAATCCTTCATTTACTAAAAGCCTTTCTGTGCCAGGCATTCAAGAACGACTATAGGGGTTAGGTGGGGCGAACAACTGGGGTTATATCCTTTCGGGCCGAACAATACTTTTTAATTTATAAAAGACAAATATTGTTTGAACAAGAATTAAGAGAAGTCCGGGTGTTTCTTACCCCATGCCTGTGATCACTCTCTACGGTCCTGCAGGCATTATCAAATATTATAAAATAAGAATCGGTCTCCAACATATCTTTTACATCTTTATACATGCATCAAGTTTTCGAAGCAACTGCTGAACTCCAGTCCGATTGAAATATGTAATATAGTCTCTGGTTATTAGCTGATAAAAAGGAAGATATGTGGACTTAATTATGATAATCACAGACTTCTCCAAACCATGAGATCAACAGTATAGTTCTCACGCTAGAAATTCGGATTTTATAATTCTTTCACAATCGGTAAACATTAAATTGTTTTAAGGAATATAATCGTGTTTAGCAATTTGAACATGTAATTATTGATACATATATATCTTTATTAATAAAGTGGATATAGGCCAACCTCTGCATATACAAACATATTACTTGTTGAAAGTTTAACAACAAGTAACCAATTGTAATATTTTATAAGCATCCGTTCTATATCATCTTCTTTAAAAAAGTCAAATTTCACAGCAATAAGACAAAAGCAGCGAAAACATAATCAAATAAATCACAAATTACATTAAATGAACAAATTAACTGTCAGTACAAAGCTTACCGTTGTAACGGTATATATTTTTTTTCTTCTATATAATCTGCCTTTAGATCCATTCTACTATTGAGATCATTGCTATAACGGTTCTTTTATACGTGTAATGAGTTACTTACATCGGTAGTTCACCAAATAAAACCAAATTAAGAAGATTGGGCATCGGTGATTGTTCATGTGGAATATAAACAAAAGAACTATAATTATCATCGCCCCCCCCCCCCCCCGCAAAAACATTGTTATTAATGAAGCACAACAATTCAAATGACTTTGTACAACTTGCAGGCCTACACCTTTTACGAGACTTTGTTTTATTTACAATACATACAGAGGAACCTTTAGTCCAAGAAAAATCTCACCCCCTGTAGTATTATATTTTTATAATTAGTTTTACACATGCGACATATACGAATTGCCTATGACTGAACTGGCATGAGTTGTTGTAAGTGACTGATCTGGCATGACTTGTTGCTATTAGATAATTAGTTATTCTGCGTCACCCACAAGCTATCGTATATCTGTTAAAACCGTACGACAAAACCTTACACCTTTGCCTGAAACAAGCTTATAACATTGTTTAAGTAGCGAATTTAACTCTCATAACACACATACTCATATATGAAAACTTTTGTGAAATCAGGGAATGACGACTGTCGATTGCAAACAGAAATTAAGTGATCATCGAAATTTGGGTGTAGCACCTGTTCCTGAAATTGACTAAAAGCTTGCCTAGACCATTGGAATATTTACATTTCAATGCAGAATAAAAATAGAAAACCATAAATTCTTACAACTCGTAATTATTATTTATTTTTTTTGTTTAATGATGTTACTCTCCAAGTCTATCGGATACCACCGTTCAGGCATGCTTGTATGGTGGTATATCCTACCCAAGCAAAGTTCACTGTATCAATCAGCGCAAGAAATGTGTTAACCAAATTAAAAATCTATTCCTTTTCAAATGTAAACAGTCAATGATTTGACAAAATAAACACTCTGAAGCAATATATGTACAAGCAAAATTAATAAATATTCGCTGTCCCAAAATTATTTAAAAATTTCCAAACTTCATATCGATCAAGAAATTCAGCCGATACTCGCCCTAGCACATTAACGAAGAAGCAAAGCCTGCAAATTGACGGTTTCGCTTTAAAATACACAGTTAAAAGAAAATAACATTAGTTTCTGAGAGCAGATATAAGGAAATATTTTACTCGTGGAAACATGCTGTATTTAATTCAAGCGATTCTTCTCTGGAAGTACAGAGTGCCCAAAGATAACATTCCTGGAAATAGAGACTTGAATGTATACTGAAATTTCAAATAAGGATATATCCTTGGATTATATTATTGTAATCCAACAAAAGACTGTTGACACGTGACCACTATATGTGGAACCACAGGCACATTAACGCCCTCAGCATTGGATTTAATCTGGATTTCCACTACTTCTATCATGAAAACTTGTGTTTGTAATTATAGGATTATTTGGGATTTTATATGCAAATACCGTAAGAAGAAGATGTCGAGCCGCACATTACACGACAAGACCGGCCAATAAATGCCGTAAGACTCAAACGCCATCTATCGACATATCAACATCTGAGCGAGATTCCTAATAATATGATATGCAATATCGGGTGCCATTAACGACTGGCCTTCTTCACCCTGTATTATGTTCACGACTGTGTTAACCAATAGTATGAAGACGACTCAGAAAATATTTTACTTCATTATTTGAACGATTAAATTTGCACATTGAAAAGTAGTCATATGAGGTACCATGGGTACTTATTTCATACTATCCAAACTCTAATAGAATTTAGTAAATTATACATTTCATTGGTCCCAAGGAGATGGGATCGCCATATAGTTGCCACAAATACCAACTTGAGATACGTCTTATGAAGCCCATATTAGTCAGTAGATGCCATTCAGAGTCTATCATCACAAAGGCATACATAATGGCTCATTTTTAACAGATACTAAATAATTATATCATAAAGATATCATTGTTTTCCACCTGTCTAGTCACCTTGCACGTCTTACACGTGCCTTACATAGACTGCATGTGCTGATATGTGGGCAAACTATGCGTCGGATTACCCCTTGATTCAAGGAACATGACCCTCAGCACAATAAGATCCTGCAGCTCTTTTAGTTCGTAATATTCCGCTTCAATTGCCAGTTCTTGCAGCAACTGCGGAATTTCTGGGAAGGAGTTTACCGCTTTCGGACCATCTCGGAGATAGTTTAGGATGTACCGGAAGTTTGTACCATCTCGGTCAATAAAAAAGTTTCCGTCCTTTTCACGTTTGATTGCGTGACGACCATCAAACATCACGGAGAACAAGGAGCCTTCGATCTTGGTTAGCGTTACCGTTGATGTCTGATAAATATGGCCTCCAACATTCAGCTGAATTGTCGTCTCTGCAATAGCGTTTTGAGACTCAATTTTCTTCAGTTCGTTTTCTAATTGTCTTTTCTTAGCCATGAATTCTCCCAAAGCAGTCTTGTACAGACCAAGTTTGGACTGAAGATCTTTCTCTTTTTCAATCAAATCAGCTGCCTTGTTTGCTAGTTCTGTCTCTTTCTTTTCCGCGTCTGACAATTTTATTTCTAGCTCTGACCTCAACAGTTTAATTTCTTCGAGCTTTTCTCCAACGATGTTCCGTGCAGACTGCATAAGGTTTTCTTTTAAAGTCCATGCTGTTTCTCCTGCTCCTTGCATGTATTTTTCTAGATAGTCATTCAGAACGTCATCCCACTGGTTACGTATCGAGGATATGGTAACTATGCTGCTAAAGTCATCATCAACGTCTTCGAATCCAGTCTGAAAACTTGTCTCTGATTTTGATCCAATTTCAACACCGATTTCTTCCACTGCCAAAAATATGCTAAGAATCCTGTTCCCAAACCAAACATCCGAAAGAGGTTTTCTGATTTCTCCGTAATCAAGTACAGGACTGTACGGCGGAATTTCTAACTGGCGATCTTCGAGGAGTTTTGAAAGTGATGGAACATTTTCGACAAGTTTGCTCATCAGAATCTGCCTCTGGTCTAGTATGGGCTCAAGAACGATATCGACGCCATTCTCCTGCATGACAAACCAAATCCGACAGCGCTTGTTGTTACTGATTTTTAGCATCCGTCTGGCTTGCTGGCCAATGTAACCCACGCTATCCCAGGCAAAAACTCGCATTATTGTGGGATGTCCTTCATCGGTAGAGTCCAGCTCGTTCAGTCGGCAGATCCAGATGGAAAGAAAATCCAGGATTCTGTCACACAGTATATGCTGATTGACTGAGAAGGGAAGATAACCTCCATATATTGGACGTCGTCGTAGTTGATGCGAAGAACTTAACCCAAACCAAGATAAGAATATCTTCCACAATGACTCTGATACATACTCATTGTCATCATCAACTTCTGCCATATAGACTGGTTCCATGCACTTCAGGTCTCCAGTGTCTAACAAATTGAAGCGTGCAGACAGGCTCTCTGATTTGTCGTTTGATGTCTTGTTCTTATATCTATATATATGTTCCTTCCAGTCATTGTACCAGGATTTAGCTATGGCGTATTCCCACCAGTCACTTGACTGAAGCCTCTTTGCTCTAAGGTTCTCTAAAACACGTCTCTGAACTGGCAAAGATGGGGCCGATGCCATTTTTCGAATTGTATTTCTCGCACAGAAACCGATGCCTGACTGGACCTGTAAATGTAGACAACAACTGAATGAGACATATTAAAAAGTAATAATTGCTAAAACAGCCTACTTTTAATCCCTGATGAAAGAAAAACTGTTATGGAATATAGTTTCAATATTGTAAATACCTAAATATGCTAGAACTACACGTCATAGGTGCATCGCAAAAAGATTCCTTTCACCACAAAAATTCGCTTGGCAGTGCTTTAAGTAGAGGAACCTGTGTTAGGAAATTTGGACACCAAGGTATGAGGACCAAGGCAAGGGGACCAAGGCGTAAGGGGCCATAACTCTCCTATGATGTGGATTGATGTAAAGCCAACTCATTCAAAAATCTTCTGAACATAAAGCTACATAATACATTTAAAGATCCGACATTCCTTGCTCATTTTATTCCTTGGAAACCAAAAGTAACTCATTCAAACGATAATATGGAATGCTAAAAATGAAATTGTCTTAAGGTCTTGTGAATATAAAGATGCACACCAAATTTGGTAACACCCCCCTCCACGCCATTTTTGGTATTATTAGGGCAATACGCAATATAGTCTTCTAATTAATAATGTGAATTATTGGAAATTAACCCCACAAAGGTCTTATTAATATAAAGCTGCATGTCAGCTATTTTACTGATATCTAACAATCCTTGGAAAGTTAATACTGGGGCAGGCAAGGACCATAACACCTGTAAATGTTCTCCCTGACTATTACAACTCAAACTCTCTAATGGTATTATCTGTATAATGAGAAATGTGCTAAATTATGGTTGCAAAAGTAATCTGTAAATTTTTGATGCAGAAAGAAATTGTTTGAGAATGAGAAATCAGCTGTCACAAGTCCTCAGCGATATTGTAGAACACTGGAAATCCAACTCATTCGTGGTCTCGCTAGCCTTTTCTTGGCCTGGCTTTGGGAAACGCAGTTTCTCAGTAATAGCTAGTTATGTATTTTAAAAAAATACCATTAAAACCAAGGGGAAAAATTAATAGTGTCTCGGCATGATAAAATCGGTTACAATATAACAATCCCAACAAAAGTGACACCACAGAAACCAAAGATACTACAGAAACGAAAGTCAGGAGGACGATCACATGGGACATAACTCATGTACATAATGTAACAGAACCTTGGAAATAAAAGTCGTTCAATCTCTCTTTATTATACACCAAAATATTGTATTTAATTTCTGAAGCTTAACTTGACCAAGAATTTAACTATTGAAATATAACTGAAATCCAGCATGTTATATTTGAATGAAATCTAACAAGAATATCATATTTGAATAAAATCTAACATATATTTGTATAAAATTCAACTTATCATATTTGAATTTAATTCAATCAGCATATAATATTTGTATGAAATCTAACTAGACTATTAGATTTGTACAAAATCCAGCATATCAGATTTTCATGAAATCCAACCAGTATATCATATTTGTACGAGTTCAACATGTCATATTTGCAAGAAATCTAATTAGCATATATGTATGAAGACCAATATAACATATTTGTATGAAATCCAACCAGCACATCCTAATTATTTGAAATCCAACAAATCACAGTAAAGCTAAAGTGCGCTAACTAAAGAAAGAGGATGGGCTTTTTGCTTTTTCAGGCTATAACTTCTGTAATGACGTCCTAATGCTGGAACTAAAATCTTTCAAGGACGTGTGCATATCAAGATGTCTGTCAAATGCAGACTAAATCCAGATATTCATGGTAAAATTAAACTTAAGAAACTAAATTTAGTTGGGGAGGAATTTGGGGCCATAACGCATGCAATGGGTGCAGCAATCCATCCTATTAGTGATTCCTGAAGATAAAACCGCACTCTAAATCTATCTGAAATCAAACAACGTTTAGTAAAAGCTAAGATGTAGGAAGAAATTTTCGAAGACTGACAAACAAGGCCCATAACTCATTCAACTAAGGACTTAAACGGATGTAAATGGAACTTTTCCTATGTATCATCAATATAAAGCAGCACCAACAATCTGCTTCAAATACAACAGTTCCAATTAAAACTGTCTTTCGGAAACCAAATGTTTGATGGAAGGAAATGATCATTATAGGGTTCCACCAATATTTTCTTGGACGGTGGTAGGGGTGACTGTCTAAAAAAGACCATAACAAAGTGAACTTTACTTGACACATATAAAAACTAAATATTAACTTTAGTCGAAATTCTCAATACTGAAGTTATGCGACAAAAAACTACTTTTGATTCAGGGTACATACTATCTTGACAATCAAACTATTTAAAAGGTCTCCAGTTTTTTTTAATGAAATCCAAATAATTATTGATTAGTTGATTGATTATTGATTAGTTGATTGATTATTGATTAGTTGATTGAGTTACTGTCAGCAAACGATTGCAATTGCTGCAATAAATTATTCCGGTGGAATTCAGTTCTGCCCCACTATAACTGTTTCACTTGAAACTACCTAATACTGGGAAAAAACCATGCCGTGGAAAACATTGTGTGGATTAACGTATTATGAATTAAGTATTAAATTGTTAAAAAGAAAATCGCAACCATTAAAGTTTATTAAATACCCAACACTAATTAAAAAAATCCTTCTTAAAGGTATACTCTCGATACTAAAATTCTAACCAATGGTAAGAACTGCAAACGACGGAACAGGGCAAGCGAACTATTTACCGAACTCACCAATATAACAATGCATGCTATATTCAGCTACAATGAATCTTCGTTAAAAGTTATGGAAACAAATTTATAAAAATAGGCAATAATGGGCGACAGTGTGGGACATTGGGCAATAATGGTCAACAATGACAGCAATGGGCGACACCAGGCACTTGTTACAATAGGTACTAATGGTTAATACATTGCCTATATAATGACAATGAACTAGTGGATTTAAACTTATTCAATGTCTAAACTTATTCAATGTCTAAACTTATTCAATGTCTAAACTTATTCAATGTCTAAACTTATTCAATGTCTAGTTCAAAAAGGAAGCTGCGTGCAATATTTTATTAAAATCAAAACAATTCGCTATTTTTACACCTGGAAAAGATCAAAACAATTCGCTATTCTTACACCTGGAAAAAATCAAAACATTTCGCTATTCTTACACCTGGAAAAGATCAAAACAATTCGCTATTCTTACACCTGGAAAAGATCAAAACAATTCGCTATTCTTACACCTGGAAAAGATCAAAACAATTCGCTATTCTTACACCTGGAAAAGATCAAATCAATTCGCTATTCTTACACCTGGAAAAGGGGCAGCTTTTAAAGCAAAGATACATGACTTAGGAAAGCTGTTTATGTTTATCAGCTGACTGTCTAACCGTGATTCATACAGTTCTTTGTACCATGACCAAACAAACTTGTTTGTCTGAAAGTTCAGTATCCCGACTTTAATAACCAGGCCTTGGATCCAGCTTTGGATACTTTGCCGACGAAGACCAACCACAACAGTTCTCATAAGGAACTTGCATTGTTCAGCTAATTTTTCAATACATGTTAAAACAAGTTTTATTAATTGTTCTTGTTCTCTCTCTCTCTCTCTCTCTCTCTCTCTCTCTCTCTCTCTCTCCACACACACACACACACACACACATATATATATATATATATATATATATATATATATATATATATATTTCAATATTTTCACGTGTTCGATTCCCTCATTAAACCTAAATCCTTTTAAAATTGAAAATTCATGTTGATGTCAAATGTTTTCGGTTTCGAAGGGTTTCAGTGTGTAAAGTTACCATGTTCTGATATAGTTTATCTCAATACACAGTTCTGATATAGTTTATCTCAATACACAGTTCTGATATAGTTGATCTCAATACACAGTTCTGATATAGTTTATCTCAATACACAGTTCTGATATAGTTGATCTCAATACACAGTTCTGATATAGTTTATCTCAATACACAGTTCGGATGCTGAACTCAGTGTATTGTTTTATTTCCATAAAAATCGAAGACCGTTGTTTTTCATTAAGAGTATTTGCGTGGTATAATACAATCTGAAAAAAGCCACAAACAACTTTCTGGACATAAATCCATTATATGCAAGATATTTTTTTTCTTTAAAAAAAAACAAGATAGATTCGTATTCAACATTCCCGAAAACACCTGACACTTGTAACCCAACAATGGTTACTATGCATTTCGAGAAATTCAAATACATTAAAGTGCTGCATAATGATTCCAAAAATTCTATACAATACATCGAAATATCTCAAATTTATTTATCTAATTCGCGTAAATACCGACTTCCCGGATAAAAGAAAGAGTGTCGGCAACTCAACGCCAAACTGTTTTCAAAACAAATATTACAGAAAAACTCTTGCTCTTGATCTATTGCGAATCCAGAATTCGACACTAATCTCTTCCCAAAATGACTAACAGTTGTTAAAGTGAAATCTTTTTTTTTTTTTTTTAACCACAAACACCCTCTTGATTGTCAGCCAGGCAATGTGATAATAGCATTAATGAAAGTAACCATTTGATCAATCAATAACTGATGATATTTGGAAGAGAAATTTTAACTTTTTCAAACGGTGTAAAGGATCATCAAATGGCCAGAGAACCGCTCCGGTGGCCTAGTGGTTAGAGCGTCCGCCGCGGAAGCGGGAGGTCGTGGGTTCGATCCCCGGCCGAGTCATACCAAAGACTTACAAAAATGGTACTAACAGCTGCCTCGCTTGACGTTCAGCACTAAGAGGTTAGTGTTAGGACTGGTCGGCCTGGTGTCAGGATAATGTGACTGGGCGGGACATCATGCTACATGTCTGCGGCATGATGCCCCAGTGGTAGACATCACTATAAACTGCCTCACTGCAGACATCGTAGCGATATGACTGAAAAATTGTTAAAGCTACGTTAAAAATCCTAAACAAACAAACAAACAAATCAAATGGCCAGACAATATTACTCACGCTCGTCTTGATTGGTTAAACACATTTATTCGGGAGAATCAAGAAGATCTCAAAACAAACAGCCACGGGTGATAAAATTGCGTGGCTTGTATAGATGCGTCTCCATTCATTCGACATACATCCTTGGCATATTTTTGTTTTTACAAAATAACTGATGTCGTCCAAATGCTCTCCGTTGTCTAAAGAACGACATATAAATTGCACGTCGTCCGGTAAACCACCACTTAATTCCATAGGTAACTATCAAATGAGTAAGCCGACCAATTGATTTAATACTGGACACTAACGTTTTATTATAAAGCCTGCAGATACAGGTATTACTAACAGGTCATATGTTACCTGTTCCCCTGGCATAAAAGACCACACCCAATCCCGTTTAAAGTGGCATAACTATGCAGCAAAGCCAAAGGTAAGTGATTGCGCGTCTTATGTCCCCAGCGAACACTGGTTGAAGTGCATCCTTCAGCGTTATGTTGACCGATATACATAAACATACCGGCTTCCTTACCTGATAGTATTATATATATATATATATATATATATATATATATATATATATATATATATATATATATATATATATGATTCACGAATTGACAGCTTTCTTGGCCTATAATTTATGGTAAAACATTTACAGTTAATGTAACAGATAAGCTGGCTAAATATAGCGTGTATTTAGTGTTGATCTTATCATTTAATTTACTGATTGGCCGAAGAGTTATCAAGTAAATATTAGTTTTTGTACTGGGATGCCATGAATCTTATCAATTCGCAAAAGGGAGGTAACCACTTAGCCAACTACTTTCACTTTGCTACTTGTTTCACATTAGATTCTCGTAAAAACGCATGAACCTATCCCGTGACAACTGCTATAGGTGTACACCTTCCACTTCATGTTATTTACTACTACTACTCCAACACTAATCAAATTGCTACGACATAACACCATACTCTTGCAACTATCCTCACCCACCTCACTACTACAA
This sequence comes from Unio pictorum, assembly GCA_030141615.1. Lineage (NCBI taxonomy): Eukaryota > Metazoa > Mollusca > Bivalvia > Unionida > Unionidae > Unio > Unio pictorum. The sequence continues at coordinate 2,676,704 of JARLTB010000181.1, forward strand.
CTAATATTACAGAATATTATACCGTTGCAACAGTTTTCCCACCCACCCACGTCACTTTTACTTCTACATTCTACGAGCATGTTGCAGCAACTTTCCCACCCTACCACTGCCACTACTACTTTTCTACTACTGCCAGTAGCTTCTCGTGGGTCGGTGGTTCTTACAGGGGGTTTTCCCGGGTTCTTCGTCCACCATTAATACTAGCCGCCATATATAGCCTGTCGTGTGTTGAAAAAACAACAAAGAAACAAACTGCTGCTTCAAGTACGCCTTCCACGATGGCGACAGGTGTATTCCACAGGCCGATGACTATATGTCAGCAGGTCTACGAGAACGGATAAGACCAGGTGGATTGAAATTTGGGTATGTTATGTAAAAAACTACGGATAAATAATGTGATAAGAAAATATTGCTTACCCTATGTATTTTACTGTTTGAAGTCTGTCGTGTGTCTCAATCTCTATGTTTGAGAGATTCGATGTATATATGTGATCCAGCAAGGCATTACATTTTTTTTTCACAACACATCCGGAATGTCAAAGTACAACGAAGGGAGATAACCAAATGTTTTGTACGTTACGAGTTATCTTGTATGAAAACACCATGCGATCTTAGCTTTTCATTATAGGAAAAGACATTTGTTCGCGGGCGCCTATCGTCCAGTATAGCAACAAAAAATTATTTGCAGCAACAGAAACAGTTTTGAACAGATCTTTTAAACCTTATACAGTACCTGCAATAATTATTGGGGGGGGGGGGAGGGATACGTGATTGCTTTTTTTAAAATAGTGGCCGGAGTTGAAGGATATGTGTAAAGAACAAATGAGGATTTACTTGGCGATTTGCCATGGCTAGTCGATACATTTTGCTTTGCTAGCCACTCTGTTCCGTAGAGAATGAAATGAAATTATATAGATAGAACGACCTAATGTAAATGAAATATCTCAGGCACGAGGGTAGGATTGTGGGTGGATGGCTTGCAACTAATTCGTTAAAGCTTAAGTTTTGCCTAAAGACCCCAAAAGCCGTAAATAAAAAAGACGAGATAAGAGAAGACACTTGTTTCCTTTCATCCAACAAAAGGATATGACAATAAGAACTCAATAATAATTATTTAATATAAAACTCTATAATGTTTAGAATTTCCAAACATTCGTTCACTCTGGTCTTTCAGTCACCTATCCTTTAAAACACACACACACACACACACACACACACACACACACACACATTCAGTTATATCAATTCATTAGCTTACTAGTGGGGGAGGGGACGGCGTATGGGGTAGCTTACTAACGGGGGAGGGGGACGACGGATGGGAATGTTGCCCCTGACACCAGAGGTTTTGGGCCGCCAAGTCCATGGGCGCACGAGGTCATGGGGCGCCAAATACCCTTTGGGTTAAGATCCTGTGATTTACCCTTAGTACAGCACTGTATCAATTCGCATTTGGCATTTACAAAACTGAATGATTTTCTGTAAATTGCACAAGAGATTTGATGGGCCGTTGAAAGTTTCCTGAATTGTCTTTCCCTCGCAAATGTACATATCAATTGCACTAGTTTATGCATTCATTTAATCTTCCGTTAAAACATATCATGTGTGATATCGTTTAAAAGAAAAGTAAATGGTGCTGTATTTACAAAGATAATTTAAATTTTAGGAACCGTATCTAGTCTTTAAACACGAATAAAAATTAATTTTGAAATAATTTGAATAGCTATTCCACCAGTTCCTGATCTTATGCGTTTGTTCATATTTCGTTAAATTGAGCCATTTTTTTATATATATTTTAAAAAGTAAATAAATTTTCTGTCAACATGGATATAGCGATTACGTACACTGTTAATGATGCAGAAATCTAAACAGACGGTGCGGATCCAGAAGTATCCGACGGATTGGGGGTGGGGGCTGACGTAAAAAGTAAGCGAGGGATCTGTGAGAATGAGTTACATCCCCGCGCGACAACGTGTTGATATATATATATATATATATATATATATATATATATATATATATATATATATATATATATATATATATATATATATATATATATATATATATATCATCCATGACTTGAATGCATTCAGTCCTATATCCTAGGAAAGACTCGCTATATTTACATACGCTGGCTACTAACATTATCATTGCTGTTGCAAGTGGTTCCGAGCAAAGAAATCCTCGGAACCGTTGCTGCGTTAACAAAACATATGTTGCGGGGTTGTGTTGGACCTATTTATATACATCGCAACCAATGGAACGATTTAACCATACACTTAGGGAACGATTATTCGGACATAAGTATGCGCAGGAAATATTCATGAGGTTGCAGAGTGCTCTACCACGCAAGTAACATGAATTCTATCAGCCATAAAGGCACTAAAAATGAAAATACACACAAGATAGGATTAAAGCCCGATGAGTCGAATCGAACGAAGACCGTCCATGTTACCTACAAATTGACTTTATTACAACCAACATCGTTAGGCTCACTCTGAAACAATTGCGTTCGGTATCTGTATGCGCCATGGTAGTTAGAAGGTGGACAACTCCGTGCTTCTGACCTGCTATGGTCCCTCAATGTATTTTCAATCTTGTTGTTGTTATTGTTGTAGGATTTAACACCATTTTTCAGCACACGATAGGCTGTACATGGCAGCCAGTATTAATGGCGGAGGAAGAACCCGGGAAAAGCCCCAGAAGAATCGAGAGGCGTAGCTATGATATTTTGCACCCTGGAACGAACTGTAAAATTAGCGCCCCAGCCCCCTCCCCGTTTAATCACATTTTTCTTGTGACAGATTTATTACCCTTGTTTACTTATTATAGTGTAACGTTGTAAGCCTCATTTTGGCGCCCCTGTACCTTGGCGCCCGGAGACATATGTACCCCCCTTCCCCCTCCTAGCTACGCCTCTGGAAGAACCACCGACCCACGAGAAGCTTCTGGCAAGCTTTCTCACATATCCACATTGGCCGAATCTGAGACGCGAATCCTCGCAGAGGTAAGACGTCAGTGATCCGAAACGAAGACCGCGTTAGACCACTCTGCCACTCGGGGCCTCTTTCAATCTTGAACCGGGTTGATACTCCGAGGCGACGATCACGTTACTGTTTGGCCAGACCAAATCCTCAAAGTAAGGCATTTGTGGAAGACAAAGGCTATTTGCAATCGCGTGTTGCCCGTTACAAGTAAGTATTGATTCCATCTGGGAAAATCTACCAATTACAGTCAAGCGGGGAAAAACTTATTTTGGTTCAATGAAACACACCCATCGGGTATTTAATTGACTGTATGCATATTATTGCCCTCTCTCTCTCTCTCTCTCTCTCTCTCTCTCTCTCTCTCTCTCTCTGAATTCGCATCACTCAAGGGACATCTTTCGCCATTTTAATGTTTTCACTAGATCCAATTACAAATGTGTACATTTTAATCTGCTGTAAAATGTAGTTTTCGATAGGTTTATCCAATCAATCATCTTGGAACTTACTAATCATCCGTTTATGTTCGTTACTAAATGGTTGGTGATCTTTCTGATACACGTTGGTGTCAAAGTCGTTTACAAGCGATGCATCACCCATGTCCGCGAAGTCATCATTGGTGGTAACATGCACCAACAACGAGTCGACATCCATGTACATAATGTTTTGTCGCCATAATCGGGTAGTGAATTAGTAACAGTGTTCGAGTTGACCTCAATAAGCGCTACTTTAAAGTAGGTATGGAAAATTCTATGTTAAATGTTTATAGATACAAACGGGTTTAGAGATGGAATCTTAAACACGCTCGCACACACACACACACACACACACACACACACACCAAACAAGGAAGGGTTAAAACTACACAATCTAATATAACAAACCTACTATCCATCACACGACGTACAATATCCCACACAACAGAGACACACACAATCCAAAACGACATATGTTATCTTTGTAAGAGAAGATGAAATCTCTCAAGCATGCGATCACATGATACCTATACAATCCAGCACCCCATATACACAATCCAAAACGCCGTCTGCAAGCTTAGAGATAAGAGAAGAAGATTAAAATTCGCAAACATACTATTTATCACACCACCATACGCACACAATTCAAAACGACTTGTGTTAGCTTAGAGTTTAAAAGACAAAAGTCGTAATGTCTCAAACATACTATTCATCATGCCAAGAAATACTATCACAAAACATTTACCATTCTACACCCCATACATATTCATTTACAATCCAAAAGTACTTGTGCTAGCATAGAGTGTAAAAGAAGAAGATAAGATCTCTTAAGCACACAATCGCACACTACCTACACTATCCAACACTCCACACACACACACACACACACACACACACACACACACAAACAAAACGTCAAGCGTTAGCTTAGAATAAAAGAGAAGAGGACAAAATCTCAAACATACTATCCATTTATCTACGTTCACCATTCCACATCGATAGACACTATCAGAAACATATTGCGCTATCTTAGAGTGTAAGAAAAGAAGACGAAATCTCACAAACATAGAATAACAGACCACTTATGCCATCCAACGCCCCCTGCATACGCTATCCATAACGCCATGGGTTTGCATAGAAAGTAAGAGGAGATGCAATTTCACAAACATTCAATACACAACATGTATACCATCTCGCACCACAAATGCACACTATACAAAACGGTTTGTGTTGACCTAGAGTTCCAAACACAAAATCAAATTTCACAAACCTATTATCAATCACATTACAAAAATACAATCCACCACTCCACCTATACCAGCCAACGTATACACTGTGTTAGCGTAGAGTTTAAAAACATCAAATCAAATCTCTAAAAACATACTACATTCCATGGCACCTTGGTGTTAGCGTAGAATCGTAAGGAAGAAGTAATCAAATCTCTTAAACATACTATCCAACACACCATTTATACAATCCAATGCCCACACACACAATCCAATGGTCATTATGTAATCTCTTAAAACTCCCAGCTACCATCAGAATATATAGAAGTTTGTAAACGAAACAAATGAAATCGCACAAAGATAACACACACAATCTATCTATCTATCTATCTATCTATCTATCTATCTATCTATCTATCTATCTATCTATCTATCTATCTATCTATCTTTCTATCTATCTATCTATCTATCTATCTATCTATCTATCTATCTATCTATCTATCTATCTATCTATCTATCTATCTATCTATCTATCTATCTATCTATCTATCTATCTATCTATCTATACAGATCATTGAAACAATAGACTATTTAAATCTGATATGTTGTTTTGTTACGCCTTGTGTAATGAACTCATAACTACTATCTGACGAAAAGAATATCATGTAAATGAGAGGAGATGAAATTGCACAAACGCAATATCCATCACACCACCTACGCTATCCAATACCCCATAAGCAATATCCATCACACCACCAACACTATCCAATACCCAATAAGCAATATCCATCACACCACCTACGCTATCCAATACCCAATAAGCAATATCCAAAATCAGTTTACCCCATCATGATGGGATGGTGTGCATTTCTCTGTGTGTGTGTGTGTGTGTGCGTGCCCATGCGCGCGCATGTGTGTTTATCCATATTACAAAAATCAAGACAAAGAGCCACTTACGTATCTTTAGTATATTCTTTCTTGAAAATCAGAATGAACTTTCACAACGCTTCAGTAGAGTCAACTTCTTTTTCTTTTACTCTCTGTCTGTCTGTTTGAATTTTATCATCAACACGGGTTCTTCATCGTTGTCACTTTCTTAACGCGGTCTTGAGTCCAATGAGAGAGAGAGAGAGAGAGAGAGAGAGAGAGAGAGAGAGAGAGAGAGAGAGAGAGAGAGAGAGAGAGAGAGAGAGAGAGAGAGAGAGAGAGAGAGAGAGAGAAGTGATGCATTATTAAGTCGTTGTTTTCTTTTAAACCAGTGAATTCGACGTTTGCATGACGTGATGATTTCTAGAAAAGTTGCAAGTTTGTGTTTTTGGTCAATGACATAAGTTGGATAGAAACTTTTCTCGTGACACGTGCAAGTGTCAAAAACTAAAGTCATATAACTTTATATGACTTGTAGTCGACTTTGTAAATTATGAAGTATCACAAGCCAATATCGCAAACAAAAGTGGAACGTAGCGGCCTGACATTTATTGTTTAGATAAAGAGAATACACTTCTCAACTCATTTGCTATGTCTTGTACTTTGGTCTTGCTAGAAATCACCTTTTAATCTGTAGCGACAGTGGTAAAAGCAGTAGGAGACGTCCTCGCTGATGTTGAAGAAGGATTAGTACTTTTATAATGGGTTTACGATATTTTTCAAACGCAAACTCAGGAAACAGGAGTCTCAATCTGGGTTGGGAGGCATCATGGTCAACGACAATGTAGAAGTGACAGAAAGATGGAGACAATGTCATATGGACTAAAATCAGCTTTTAAACTAACGCTCATCGTACCGCACTCGCCACAGAAAGAGCCCGGGCATAATGACAATGATTCCCATGTGGGTTTAATGGACACAGTCATGTACACAGTTTATGAGAAAGATTGGGGAGAGTTTAAGAAGGTTCTAAGCCATCTCCTTGTTCACTCTTAGCTAGAACGTGAGCTGACTTTATTGTGCAGTATATATTACTACTGTTTGTAATTATTAATTTATGTTGAGTAGGAATTCTTCTTACTTGTACTAACATATTTTCTAAGGCTCAAATATTGCATCAGTAAAGTTTGTTGTTGTGGGGGATGGGGGCTCTCTGACGAAAACCACAGACCATGGACAGGCCAACACCTGACCTAAGTGGTGCGAAGCGCGTCTTTAAGTGTTAGAGATTGTATGTGTTTTATATATCATTCAAAGATGAATCCTTAAATGGGAAATTGAACAACAAATCTGTTGTTTTTTTTTTACTCGTTTTAGTGCATGAAAGCAACAATATAGATGAAAAAATTACATTGAAAACTTAAATAGAATGCAATAAATCTTTTAAGTCGTGTGCAAAATACATGCAAATAAATAAATAAATAAATAAATAAAAAAAGTAAATAAATAAATAAATAAATAAATAAATAAATAAATAAATAAATAAATAAATAAATAAATAAATAAATATACGCCGTCTGGAAGAACCGCAGTAAGCTTTCGTGTTTAGTGCAGACTTAAGATACACGTGCACTTGAGATAAATGTCCGCTTGAGATAAATGTCCGCCTTGGTGAAAATGAAGATAACCTCTGAAATGAGTTGGTGTTGTTGTGCCATTTTAAAATCGGGCTGCAAAATTAAATTGTTCACATACTCATCTTTCACCACGAACCATTTAATAATGATGAAGGAAATGCATATCAATATTGTGTACATTATTTTTTAGAGGCTATGTTCTTAGGTTTCTTTTCAAAGTCACGTCTGTGTAAGGTCCTATTGATTTTCCACGCTTCGGTAACGACTTCAGCGTGCTTTGTCTGGCCAACTGCCCTCAGGCTCGACACCAGAAAGTCCGCCATTGTTGTACGGGGTCTGGTTCCGCGCCAGTCACACAGAATCTGAAAATTAGCGGAGACTACATCACTTTCGTTACTTTCTTTGATGTGTTCGATTTTTTCCGGCTTGACTCCTAACTGTTCTCCAAGGAGTTTGGCTTCGACGAAGGTCATTTCCCTAGCGAGAGACATCAAACTCTCATGCTGCAGAATTTTTACTGCCGCTGTGGAGATAATAATAATAATAATAATAATAATAATAATAATAATAATAATAATAATAATAATAATAACAACAATAACAACAACAAAACCCGTTCCAAAAAAACAAAACCAAAACAAATTTGGCCGCTTTCTCTAGAGATTTTTTGTGCATAAAATTGAAGTCCATGTTAAAAGTCCGAACACTTTACAATGTTGTTAGAATCACGTAACTTCCAGGATCTACTTTTCTCTGAGCGTTTTAAATATCCGAGATATACTCCAGTTATCGTACTCGTTTTGTGGGGTTTTGAATTTGAGATTGAGCTGCGTGGACAGTTTTCAGAATGTACATTAGGTTTACCCAAGAGGAAGTATTAGGGTAATTTTTCATGGTAGGAAATAGTACGTACATTCATATGGGGTCAGGTTTATACAGTAGGATCGTAGATGGTCAGGTTTACAATGGGCAAAATAGTAACAAGGTACATTTATGCTCAGGTTTACAAAGTAGGAGGGGTCCCGAGTGGCCGAGTAGTCTAAAGCGCTCTCCGTTTCGGATCACTGCCATCTTACCTCTGTCTGCGTGGGTTCGAGTCTCAGTTTCGGCCAACATGGGTATGTGAGAAAGCTTGCCAGTATCTTTTCGTGGGTCGGTGGTTCTTTCCCGGGGTTTTCATGGGTTCCGCCACCATTAATATCGGCCGCCATGTATAGCCTATCGTCTGCTGTAAACAAGGCGTTAAACCCTACAACAACAACAACAACAACAACAACAACGGAAGAAGTACACACTATGTTCATTTATGGTCATATTTACACAGTAGGAAGTACACACTAGGTTTATTTATGATCAGGTTTACACAGTAGGAAGTAGTCTCTAGGTTTATTTATGGTCAGGTTTACACAGGAGGAAGTACTCACTAGGTTTATTTATAGTCAGGTTTACACAGTAGGAAGTACTCACTAGGTTTATTTATGGTCAGGTTTACACAGGAAGAAGTACTCACTAGGTTTATTTATGGTCAGGTTTACACAGGTGGAAGTACTCACGAGGTTCCTATTGGGACAGGCTTTAAAAGGTCGAGATAGTAACTAGGTTCATATGGGGTCACGTTTGCGTATGAGAAAGTGCACACATTTAATTTTCAAAGAAAAATAATTTCCTAAGTTTTTCTCGCTTATTATCCTGGCTATTTGAAATTCTTGTATTTTTTGGGGTACTGTGAAATGAACATTTAATTTCCTTTATTTTGGTATATGGTTGATTGGTGTTTTTTGGGTTATAGGGTATACCGATTGGCTTTACTTCATATGTGCATCCATCAAAACAATGCTAGCTCCGCTTTACCATTTTCATTTCATGGACCTCCAAGATAATTGTAAAAATACGAGTCGATAACTTTTTTAAAACTTATCTCGTTCATTGTATATTCAAAAGCAGCAATTGAAAAATCCTGCAAACTTCGTTTTCCCAACTTTAATACCTTCTAACTTTAGTATACTTTCGACTAGTTCACGCTGATGTTTCGAACACATGATAATAACCATTTTGATGATATTTGAAATAGATCATTCACGATTTCTACAACAATAGCATGTGAAGAAATGTCAGAAACATTACATGAAAGTAGAAAAGCTGTATTGCAACATTCTCTAAATTTTGTATTTTGCAAATGCAAACAATTTCACATGACAGGTAATGTCCGTGGAGCGCCCCCATAAAAAGCCAAAACAGATACAATTGTATGATCTAATTTTGTTTGTATGGCTGAAGTATTCAGATCGCAAGCATCTAAACAGTCCATGTGAAAATTTTACATTTATTTATTCCACAAAATGTATTCTTTCATTATTAGCTAAGCCCCACACAAGTCCAGCCATCCCTCCCCCATGATGAAAAGTGAGCTATTAAAATAAATGCACATTGCATTTTCACAACATAACAACAGATGTTATGCTAAAAGACAAGAATATCAAACTTGCTACTATTATTCATGAAAAAATAAATTTTACAGTTTGAACCCTGAATAGAACAGGTCCGGTTTATATAGTTCGAAGGTCAAAGGGTAAAAATAAAGCTTCATTTTTCAAGTACCAGCATATGGAAGAAAGAAAATCTGTTTTGTCATAATTGTTTCCATATTTATTTTATTGCAAATGAATAAAACATTTTTAAAAATTAATATAATGAAAAAAGGTAAATTTCAGTTGACTTTACTTATGCGTTCCTAGACTTCTTATTTCACCATAAAATTATTTCACAAACAATAATGCCACAAAGTATATTGTCTAAGAAAATGCAAAATATGCATAAAGAGCCAATTGTCATACAGAATGAAAAGTGCATCGAATCTACCTTCATCACCGTTTCGTTCCTTCTTAGACACGTCAACTTGGATCGTCACACCTTGTCTGGCCGTGATAACATCTAGAAAAAGACAACAGCTAATGAGCAGTGGTGATGAGATCCTACAGTATTAAGTCATCTTGGTAAGAGACCGAAACATTATTATATGCGCTTAGGTTTATGAACGGTTCTTAAAGATAAACCTTTTATCTAACACGACTAATGACGCTAAGATATACCTTTTATCTAACGCGACTAATGACGCTTACACCTGACCAAGCAAAACTGACGTATTGTTAGTATGGTACAAAGTTAAACACTGTTATACTGGTTCTCGTTGCAGTTGCTGCTGTCGATAAACACACTGCCTAAGTGAAGATTCGATCTAACGACTTTAGGTTTCAAGCAATATATTCTAAACCACTCAGTTATTTTCACGCATAAAATATTAGGTAACACAATCGTCGCCGCACGTGCCGCATTATCGCACATGTCATGTGCACATTCTATACATGACCGCTCTGGTCGCCCTAGTGGTTGGAGTGTCCGCCTCAGATGCACGAGGTCGTGGGTCTGAACCCCGGCCGGGTCATACCAAGGAATTATATAAAAATGGTACTAACAGCCTGCCTCGCTAGTCGCTCAGAAGTAAGAGGTTAGAAGTATTAGGACTGGTCGGCCTGGTGTCAGATAATTTGACTGGGCAGGACATGATGCTAGACATCACTATTAATTGCCACATTTCCGACATCGAAACGATATGACTAAAACTTTTTTAAAGCTACGTTAAAAGTTCAAATCACATACACGCACACACACGCTATACATACTATGTTTGTGTTTGCATTATGTGCATTGTAAACATATTATATGTACATTTTATACAAAATGTATGTGTGCATTTTACACATACTGTGTGTGACTATATATATATATATATATATATATATATATATATATATATATATATATATATATATATATATGTGTGTGTGTGTGTGTGTGTGTTGTATGTCTCTATTTTATACTTGTCATGCAAGCTGAAACCGCACATCATACATATGACAAATAGTTCAACAGGATGGAGCTTGTTCGTTTATTATTATTATTATTATTATTATTATTATTATTATTATTATTATTATTATTAATTTTGTTTCTTCCTTGTAGTTATGAAAATGATATCGTCTGTCGCAAAAACTGTATTAAATTTGATACCAAATGCTTTATCGTCATTAGAGGTATTTCAATCTTAATTCATTTGCTACAGACAAATTGCAACGTTGCCACAGTATTAAAGATTTGCCATTCATGAATTACGAGGTATGGGTGTATACATATATATATATATATATATATATATATATATATATATATATATATATATATATATATATATATATATATATCAAAAGGATATACCTCAAGTACTCTCTTATAAGTGTAATCCAGCTGCAAACTGCACTGACTTGCCATCGCATAATGATCAGGCAGATATGAGTTTATTAAGACTGTTAGGAACAATCATCAGAACATACAATTAGACCATGATCTGTCGGAATCATCAGAACATACAATTAGACCACGATCTGTCGGAATCATCAGAACATACAATTAGACCATAATCTGTCGGATTCATCAGAACATACAATTAGACCATGATCTGTCAGCACCTTATGCGACGGCAGATCAGCATTAATGTCATTTGTAGTTGAACTGGGATTTAAGCTAGTATATACGGTACGTCTTACATGTTTGTGAACATGTCTTTTAATAGTTTTATGGCACGCATGTCAGTATAAAACTTATGCAAATTAATTCAAGTCCTTGTCAATTATTAGATGTATGTAGCTTTATTGTGATATTTGACTTCCAGATTTAGGATCAGCATATGAATCAGGTCGCTTAGGACCATTGTGATGATGGACCATTCTGCATAGTCAGGCAAGACAGGAAACATTGGCACGACTGGGTAAAAACTGTAATCATACAGTAATATTAAAACCAAATTTAGGTTGAAGGCAAAAATTTAAACAAAAGACATCTGACTTGGAAGAAAGTTTAACAAAATCCTCGTCACGATGACGTCACAGGCACATAAAAAAAACATTGGTTCTGGTTATACAAAAGAAGTCTCACCTGTTTCTAACTCCGCCAGGTCACGTGTCATAATTGCAAAGGAGTGGATGGGTTTATCTCCCGGAAGACTAGTGTATGCCAACACAGCATCCGGATGTTTCTCTGAATCTCGTTTAAGTTCGGCAGGTACATTAAGTATATTTGATGCCCCTCGAATAAAACATAGGATGTAATGTTCGTCGGGTAAGGCTTCTGATGGTCGAATCTGGCCATCAATCGTTACTCGGATCTGTTCGCATTGCTTGACAAGAAAGTCTTTAGAGCGACTTTTCTTAATTTCTATCAACCTTTCATTCCTGTTTAACTCAACTGATGCTTCTGCATGACATTTCTCTGCAACCTCAACCACAAATTTCATTTTTTCACCTTCTCGAGTGAAATGGTCAATGTACGTTATAATATTACATCGTACCGCTTTGCCAAATCCAGTCAAAAATTCCTTCTTTACAGATTCCTTCATGTTGAGAAATATTCTTTTAATTCTGAGAAGAGCGAAGCTGAAACGAAATAAACAAATTACATGACCGTAGAGATAACAATATTAAAGACCTGTTACACGAAAAAGTAAATACTGTCTAGCCTCGTTACAACGGCATTTATCATAATTTAAAATAGTCGGATTCCGTTACACATATGAGGAGGAGATGTGTTCTGCTGGAAGTGTATTATTTAAATAGGAATATTCAACTTCTAAGTCAAGGAAACACCACAGTTATGAATATATATCGTTTTACAACGTATGTGTTTGGAGTTGGAACTTAAACAAAAATGTCACATGTATCGCTCGCGATAATAATAATAATAATAATAATAATAATAATAATAATAATAATTATTATTATTATTATTATTATTATTAGTAGTAGTAGTAGTAGTAGCAGCAGCAGCAGCAGCAGCAGTAGTAGTAGTAGTAGTACATGTTTTTATATACATTTGCATTTTAGATGCGCACTAGGGCACAAAATAAGTGCGTTCGGATTTTCTGTTTCTGAACTATGTTTTACACAAATGCCGCTCTGACAGAAAAGAGGCATCTCTAGTGGCCGAGTGGTCTAAAGCGATCTCCCTTACTGATCGCTGCCATCGTACCTCTGTCGGCGTGGGTTCGAGTCTCAGATTCGGTCAATGTGGGTATGTGAGAAAGCTTGCCAGTAGCTTCTCGTGGGTCGGTGGTTATTTCCGGAGGTCTCCCGGGTGCACATTAGTGAAGTATATCTGGTGGAGGAAGATACTTGGAAAACCCCAGGAATAGATGCCGACCAACGGGAGCTCCTTGCAAGCTTTCGTACATACTCACGTTAACAACCCTAGACTTCTATCCATGCGAACAGAGGTGAAACAAGCGCTTTTGACTACTTGGCCAAACTTCGTAATACTCATACTGCGTTGTAACGGGCAGTTCATGTAGGCTTCATGTTATTTTGTACCAGAAGGAAACTGATGGTTGTACTAGGAACTTCGAGATAATAACAAATTATTACACTTTAGCACGATATTTTTTCCCCGTGATTTATAATATCTTTTATATGTTGAAATCAACATGTGAGGTTGGTAAAACATAAGGACACACACACACACACACACACACACACACACACACACACACACACAATATTTTACAGTAATCAAAAAAAGCTAAGTTTAGAGATATCAATTTAATGGAACATCAACCAAAAACACATCATGATTGTTATGTTGTAACTGTTTACGTCTCTTTTAATAATTTCAGCAGTGATTAAGAATTCCGTAGAACATTAACCTTTTTAAAGGATGCTAATAAAATCTCCATTTCAAATTCAAATCAAATTATCACTAAGGTATATGAAAATAGGAATCATACATGTTTTGCTGTCTTGCAGAAGGTGTTTGAGCAAGAAGGTTGCACATAGTAAACAACGTATAAGAGTCAATTTTCCATTATCGATTACTAATAATATAAGCCAAATTCCAACGTAAAAAGCTCTTAAGCACAAAAGAGACGTACACTCAAACGTGCAGTTGCGATAAATGAATACAGCTGACTATGAGAGAGAGAGAGAGAGAGAGAGAGAGAGAGAGAGAGAGAGAGAGAGAGAGATTACCACCAATGTTCTTTTGATTCCAGAGAGAATACTCCTGGCTTTACTTGCTTTAAGGCCACTTGTTTCTTGTCTAAAATTTGAACTTCATCATCATTATATCTGGCCAGTACTACCTTTGTCTCGCGGTCCTCGAGCTCCCCTTGAAGGGCCAATTGAACCCTTATCTGTTTTTTAAAGTCTAAAGTCCTCTCCGCTGATGAAATCTCTACACCCACCGATGCCATGACTATTCCTGTGAGAGCCATGTCTTCGTGTTGTTTTTCAAACTGTACAGTCTGAATAACAAAAAGTTAGATTTTATGATTTTATTAAAGTATTCAATAGCTAAGAAAGCCAGAATCAACGAAAAATGAATACCTGGCGCAGTCATAAGATTTAAGCTGAGGATGGCATTGGACGTTCCTTTTATATGTATTATAACGCTAGCGTCTTAATCCAACTGTTATCAAGGCTAATTCCGTCATGTACACGCTCTCTATCATTACTCTCATAATAGGATGTCTATTTAATGAATTTGGTGAATAGCGTATTTAATTTTGACTTCAAGAATAAGTGTTGATGATAAAGCTGTTATCTGATGCCTCTGTGGCAGTTTGAAGATTCCGTTCTGCGCTAAATTGGACTCGTGAATTTGCAATTTTATCACGATCAACACCGTTGATTTGTAATGTGCTTTCTCTTAAATACTGTCAAACTGACCGTCTCGGGAAAGAGATTTCTAGAGTAATGAAACAATGCAAGCAAATGTGGAGATTTTTGCCAACATTTGGAACACCAGAACATTTGGGATGTCGTACGTAAGCACGTCATACATTTGATGAAACGCAGACTACAAAACATACACTTAATAATGACAAACTAATAGATTTAATTAAACTAATCACGCGTCTTGTTTATTTCTTGATGGCACTAGTGCATAATGGGGTTTCTAGACTGATTTTCTATGTATAAATGCTCCGATTAAGATTGAAAGTTATGAACAGAGAAGCAGAAGACCCCTCCGCATGCATTTATTTGCAGAACGGAAGTGTTTTTTTTTTCTTCTTCTTTCTTCGGTATTCAGTTTAAATTTAATACCACTTATTTTGGATGTCACGAACATATCAGATCTTGTTGTGAACTTTTAACTTGAGGCCTCGTGGATTTGTTTGGGATTTAAAGCTGATTCAACTCCACGTCAGTCTGAACTACAACTCATTAGAGGAAGGGCAACATGTTATTAATATATATCAGAGAAGTTATAGAAACGTCTCTGCGATCGATATGAATGTACATGTTTTTGATAATACAATATTATCTTACACGTACTTCCTCTGAATTTGCAGCCTTGTTCGGGGTTCTTGTCTTTTTATATTATGGGAATCGTTTCGTCACTGGACATTTAGAAATAAAATTTCCTTCCAGAAATAATGAAGACATAACAGATCTTGTTAGAATTTCGGACATAGAAGACTTTCCAAAACGTGACAAAGGTAAATTCACATCTGTGCTAGAGCGTGGTATTTCAATCAACTATTGGATAATTATAATCTAATCACTGAACTAGCTGTGCATGATTTCTGTGATCAACAACATTATTTCTAAATTGACATGGTTATAACCAATACACCTCGGAGAAGTCTGTACGAGGTAACGAACCCCACCCCATCTATATATGTGTTCATATATTATATAAAGGTATTTTCCGTGCTCAGAACTCGGAGACATCTAGCACGTGCTGGTTGATGTTTCGGATGACTTAGGGTAAGCAAAACATATACGTGTATCCATTTATTTCTATCATGATCTAGATCAGGAACAAAAATGAACAACGATTATAGGTCAATTAATTTTCTGGTCACAAAACCCACAAACCACTTCGGTGGCCTAGTGGTTAGAGCGTCCGCCGCGGAAGCGGGAAGTCGTGGGTTCGATCCCTGGCCTAGTCATACCAAAGACTTACAAAAATGGTACTAACAGCTGTCTCGCTTGACTCTCAGCATTATGAAATTAGTGTTTGGACTGGTCGGCCTGGTGTCAGGATAATGTGACTGGGTGGGACATAATGCTACATGTCTGTGACATGATGCCCCAGTGCTAAACATCACTATAAACTTCCTCACTGCAGACATCGTAGCGATATGACTGAAACATTGTTAAAGCTACTTGAAATATCCTAATCAAACAAACAAACAAAATCCACAACGACTCATGTGTATATTATGCGTCGTGTCCCTATCTACGGTATATAGAATTTCAGTTTTAAAATATCGCGCACCTGTATCGACACGAATGATTGTCATACATGTTTAATGTTCATTCGAAATTGTTGTTTCATAGTTTTAGTGTTATTGAACCTTTATTCTAAGTGTTATTTCACTGTCCACGGTTCCTTCTGGAAAGTGTATCTCTACATCGTGCTCATCATTGATGTATGTTGTACCCTGTGGAGTTAGGACACAAGTGTCTGACATGGACTGCACGACTGCCGTGAAGGCCTCACAGTTCTGTGTGGCGAAAGACACCACTGGCGCTTCGTTCACGACACTCTGAAAATTATAAATGATTTTTTAGAAACAAACAAACAACCATAAACAAAAAAAAAAAAAAAAAAAAAAAAACACCCACCCCTAAAAACAAGAAAAGACTATACTTTACTGATTCTTGCACTCGTTAACAAATTAAGTTGAACGGAATTTAAAGTGCCCATTTACATTCTTAATAACTTTATACTGCATATCAAAACGGAAAAACGACGCTTCCATGAATCGTACTGGCTCACCTGGGCTGCAAATTTTAGGTAGTGTCCATGGAATGGAATATTCAAATCTGTATTGGATTTACTTCTGCGGACTTTGTTTATCATTCACACGGAACACCAAATTAGTCCCAAAATGCCAAGTTATTAAATTGCAATTTAGATTAACGCCGGAACCACAGCCTCTGACGGACCTTTATCTTGACGGCAATTGTTCCCGTCAAGATCTGATGGCAAATGCCTAAGTAGCATCATTATACGTCATACAACCTTAAACCCTCACAGTGATACTACTGCATGTACTCGTCCTCCCTCGTGCGCACGCGCCAAAAAATTGTCAGCTCAATCGGTATTTTCCAAGAAAAATGTTGTGGCATTTTTATGCACTCCATTTTTGAAATTCATTTTGATTTCTTCAAGATATATGAGATTAGTCATTGTTCACCAAATACGAATGCATTAGCTTATTTGATCCAATAGACGATTGCATTGACTTTTGAAGAACTTTGGACGAGTAGTTATGAAACGAAAGACACCTGTGAAACGTGAAGCCCAGAACAAGTAAATCACAGCGAAAAATTTACAAAATACATTGTAAACAAGATATACAAGATATTATATTTTCAAGGAATAATAAAATGCAGTGTGCAGCAAATGCATACGACTTCAATACGAATAAACGGTTTTTTTTTTAAGTTACATTATAAACTGTATATTTTCATATAATATAAAACATTTGTCATGACTTTAGAAATAAGAATTTGATCATTCCTGCTGACTGCTTAAAATAAAATTACCCTTAGCTCAAATTATTATGATACGATGACATGAGTGCAGCCAGTAGCTTTTCACACTTTTCGGCTCGAAATCATATGTACTCAGTTTGTAAATGGAGTGTTACACTAGTTCCAATTTTAAGTCGCAGCACACCTTTTACAAAAATATCACTCCGCCAGTTTTTAAGCTACAAGGTTGTGATTAGCTATTTTTGGAACTCTAGGAACTACATGTTTCAACTATACTGATAATTACATCCGCAGTTAAGGCCATAACTAAAACAACTGCTTCTTGAAGATCTTTTGCTTTCTTAATGCAATATTCTGATGTGAACCTAGAAACATCATTTCCAACAGCTGAGTGATACCCAGAAGAAAGACAATTATTTTATCAAGGTCTCGCTGAATAGTACAATTCCGTGATTCACAACAAGAACGAAACGATACTTGATTTTCATAGACTTTCATAGCCGCGTGTATAATGGGAGGTTTAAGACGACAAGTTTCTACATCGAGCGCAATAAATAGCGCACTCTTCATTCTCACATTTGTTATCTAGAGTAATTATATTTGTAGCTAACAAGTAGATTGTTTCTAATGTTATGGTTAAATAAAATGGTAAAATGTAACCATAAATCGTCTGATAATGTTATGGTTTAAGAGAATGGTAAAATATAACCAGAAATCGTCTGATAATGTTATGGTTTAAGAAAATGGTAAAATATAAACCAGAAATCGTCTGATAATGTTATGGTTTAAGAAAATGGTAAAATATAACCAGAAATCGTCTGATAATGGTATGGTTTAAGAAAATGGTAAAATATAACCAGAAATCGTCTGATAATGTTATGGTTTAAGAAAATGGTAAAATATAACCAGAAATCGTCTGATAATGTTATGGTTTAAGAAAATGATAAAATATAACCAGAAATCGTCTGATAATGTTATGGTTTAAGAAAATGGTAAAATATAACCAGAAATCGTCTGATAATCTCCTAAAATATTGAACCTTTACCATCATTTCTGGTTCCGAGATTTCCTGCCATTTCCCATCGACCTTGACTTTCACCACAACGCTGTCTTTTTCTTTAAGTACTGAGTTCATTATCGGAAACTCCACTTTGATTTCGTGGTTGCATTTGATCCCCGAGGGCGCAATGGTGTAGAGGTTTGAGAACAGCGATTGATCGGCTTTGAGTGCAAGACTGTTCATCATCTCTTTTCTTTCGGGCATTGGGCACGTTTCAATCCGAACCTTCCCGATCTCGCGATAAGAATCCATTCGATACTGAATCTTTGCGCCTGATGGCCAAGAGACCACTGGTAGACTGCGAAAAATGAAAAAGGAAAATGTTCATCAGGTACTGAATGATTAGAACCAGAATTTAAACATATGTATTGTTTCAATCCAGTAGTGAGAATCTTGCATTGTAAACGACCGGAAACAAAACTCGAATGCAATTTTTAAAATAGCAAATAAATTAATGCATAACCCCTCTTGACTCTTTTAATATGTATAGCTACACTAACTGGGATTTATATTAATTCATCATCATCATCTTTGAATTATAGACACAATCGCCCATGCGGCCATGCACGTCTGTTTACTCTCCGAAAAGGACTATTTAATTGGTCGAGGGGGGCGGAATTGTGCCACATTTCCCACGCATTACTGAGCATAAGAGCACTTTTTAATTTCGCCGTCAGATCTTGGGTCAGTATGACTGGCTTTATAGACCCTAGCGACTTGAATGTAGGGCAGTACGTGAGTGGGATTGGACCAGCACACACTCACCGCGTTTAATGCAATAACTGAATGTTTGATCGTGAAGGGAGGAAACAGTGTGGTAAAAATGCCCTGAAAAGGCTATTTAATCAGTCGCGGCAGACGGAATGGTGCCGCGTCATCCACGAAATACTGTGCTATAAGCACTATTTAATTGTGTCGTCAGGTCTGGAAGACCCCAACGACCGGAATGAAAGGCTAAGTGCACGAGTGGGACTAGAACCATGCTTAAAACTCCTCTTTGACGTGGTTAATGTGTGCTGGGCACACTTATTAATTCAATGTTTGGTAGAGGCAAGAGAGAAGACTCGGCCAACGGGCGGCCACGCTTTAGGAAGGCATCTTCGTTCATCCAGAATACACGTATACATTTTGACCCTCTTGCCGAATGGTAATGATACGCCGTCTTGACCCATTTATTTTGAAATATTTATTCTGCGCTGCTTCATATAAGGACAGGACTACTCTGGCGACCGCTTAGTGATTATCTGGTAGGTATAATTTTTAATCTGTCGAATGTATTTGATTTTGGTGGCTTGATTCATGGTAGAGGATCCCCCTTTATATAGAATTAATTTACCTTTCCTAAGCCGTGTATTATGCCGCTTTGTGCAGCTGTGTCTGATGGTCTTGGGGATTTGACCACCTAACTAGTTTAGCTAGGTATTTAGTTGACGCATTGTGCAGCGGAGCCTGATTGTCCTGGGCGATTTGTTTTACTTTATCCTGAATATATAGCTTGGGCTACCCTATGTTTGATTGCTTACGTGGAAAAAACATGATTCCTTCTGTTTTGGTGTTAAAGATTTTGAAACCCCATTTATATGCCAGCGACTTATCAGGTTTAGACTATCTTGTAGGTGCTATGTGACGTTTTGACTCGATGTATTTTGCTTTTTATATCCCGCTATCATCAGCGAAATGGTCTACTTTATTGTTGTATATTACTTTATCTAGATAGTTATCATGATGTCAAATAAAGTGGGGATAAGTACACTGCCTTGTGGTGTTCCATTCTCTGGGTTATATGTGTCGGACTATTGATCATCTACTTTAGTTGTAATGTTAGATCTATTAGGAAATCTGATATCCAATTGTGCACGCGGCCAGTTACTCCATCTAAATTTAGTTTTGCACTCAGACCCTTTGTTCAGACTATATCAAATGCTTTATCCAAATCTAGGCACACTGCGATTAGGTGTCGGTCACATTTGCGTTTGGCATGGAATGCAAGTTTG